>JAWPHD010001940.1:0-284447 GCA_037043455.1 Cyrtodaria siliqua
TAGATGGACGGCGTAATGTAGATAGAGAACTAGGGATGATTCGTAAAGGCTAGAGCAGTATATTATCCAGACGGCATGTATGTATGTGAATATATGTGTTATATACATAAATTGATATTTCCCTGCTGATTCATTGTTAGTTCATGTTCTTCGGGATTAATAAATCATTTCGTTTCGATCTTCATATGGTATCTGTCTCATAAACGAAAAATTATACTAGTAAACCAGATAAGTTTTCCATCAAGTTTCCATTAATTTCCGTTAATTACCATTTTCTATAGCAATTATACTGTTTTTTTCTATCGTGTTGACGTATACTGTTATGCTACTTTAACAGCTGCTACTATTTCAATTAATATTGCATACAAACGTTTGATAAAAAATACCAACCTTTAAATCATGTTCTTTAAAGTGAGAATCCATGCTCCTGTGCTACGTTAACGAGTCGCCTACTTGTATAACATGAGCAAACTGCTCCGAGTCAATTCCTATCCCAGTTAGTTGATAGTTATCTCGTGGTACCGTGTTTTCTTCAGCAATATATTTAGTGTAACACTTACTCCTCTCCTGGATGACTGACAGTCACATACACAGTCACTTGTTGTGTACATACATTGAGGATTGAAAACTATGAGCATATGCATTTTGTGAGCACATATTCTTTAATCAGAACACATAGCCAATCGTGGGTACAACTTTATGATTGACAAAATAGGCAATGGCTACTAAATCTTCAGAAATGATATTAAAAAGCAGTTTTCTTTTTTTCATTTTGTTGGAATATTTTATTAAAATTTGAATATTTTTTTATAATTTTGAACATGTTGACTACTACTTTTCAAACTTAAGCGCCAACATAGCATAGTCAAGCGTTTAATATACAAGTAGCGCAGTGACAACTTCCTTATTCCCATACATAACAAACATATGCCTGCATTATAATATGACACTCGTATGGCTCTCGTGATTTTCATATACAATATAACATATGCCTGCATTATAATATGACACTCGTATGGCTCTCGTGATTTTCATATACAATATAACATATGCCTGCATTATAATATGACACTCGTATGGCTCTCGTGATTTTCATATACAATATAACATATGCCTGCATTATAATATGACACTCGTATGGCTCTCGTGATTTTCATATACAATATAACATATGCCTGCATTATACTATGTCACTCGTATGGCTCTCGTGATTTTCATATACAATATAACATATGCCTGCATTATAATATGACACTCGTATGGCTCTCGTGATTTTCATATACAATATAACATATGCCTGCATTATAATATGACACTCGTATGGCTCTCGTGATTTTCATATACAATATAACATATGCCTGCATTATAATATGACACTCGTATGGCTCTCGTGATTTTCATATACAATATAACATATGCCTGCATTATAATATGACACTCGTATGGCTCTCGTGATTTTCATATACAATATAACATATGCCTGCATTATAATATGACACTCGTATGGCTCTCGTGATTTTCATATACAATATAACATATGCCTGCATTATAATATGACACTCGTATGGCTCTCGTGATTTTCATATACAATATAACATATGCCTGCATTATAATATGACACTCGTATGGCTCTCGTGATTTTCATATACAATATAACATATGCCTGCATTATACTATGTCACTCGTATGGCTCTCGTGATTTTCATATACAATATAACATATGCCTGCATTATAATATGACACTCGTATGGCTCTCGTGATTTTCATATACAATATAACATATGCCTGCATTATAATATGACACTCGTATGGCTCTCGTGATTTTCATATACCATATAACATATGCCTGCATTATAATATGACACTCGTATGGCTCTCGTGATTTTCATATACAATATAACATATGCCTGCATTATAATATGACACTCGTATGGCTCTCGTGATTTTCATATACAATATAACATATGCCTGCATTATAATATGACAATCGTATGGCTCTCGTGATTTTCATATACAATATAACATATGCCTGAATTATAATATGATAATCGTATGGCTCTCATGATGTTCATATAAAAGGTAACATAGGCTTTGTATTTAATTAGAGTTGGATATGACTTTCATATGAAAAGAAATCATAATAGTTTCGTTTTGAAAACACACATTTTATATACTGTTCTTTAAACACATCTTTGTCATATTTTAAATGATTTACATGTGATACTTAATATTTGATTCGTAATAACAAGTCTTTATATAAGAATGATGTAGTACTCCCTTTATATTAGTAGTATATGTATCATATGAAAATTATATAATAATCATATGTGATTTATGTGTGGCATAATTGGTAGTAATATATATTGGCGTGTTCCTCAAATACGTTCGCCACGTGAAAAATGTGTATATGTGACGGCTTGACTTTTATAACGAAGAATTCAAATCACATTGGTACGGAACCTTGTCATCACAATGCACAGAGAAAGTTCGTCTGAGCAACCGGAGATGTGACTGAACCTTCTGGGTCGCGAAGCAACGGTAAATAGTATTCGGTATTTGTAACATACTATCCAAGTGAAGGTGTCCGTCTCATCTATAAGTACACTTTTTGTTTTACAATTATTCTTTAATATTCTGATTTTCAGTCTTCCTTACGCTCGAGATCCAGAACTGATGGAATTGTATCCAAGAACACCGCAACGTTTAAGGTATTAACATATATAATGTATATACACGTTCGACATAACAAACTGTGTTTATTTTATGAATACATTCTTAAAATACCCCTAGTTGATAGCTCTCTCAAATTTTACACTGTCATTCGC
Source organism: Cyrtodaria siliqua (assembly GCA_037043455.1). Lineage (NCBI taxonomy): Eukaryota > Metazoa > Mollusca > Bivalvia > Adapedonta > Hiatellidae > Cyrtodaria > Cyrtodaria siliqua. The sequence continues at coordinate 2,826 of JAWPHD010001940.1, forward strand.
TTTCTTTGATTACCAAGACTTTGAAAGTGCTAATCTCAGAGAGAGTCTAATTATTGTTACGACGGAAATAGGGATATGTGTGGTTCGGTTGAACTCAATATTTGTTTTATTATTAAAAAAATGATGAACAAAACATATCTTTGGTCAATTTGATATTTTTTTTTGCCGTGAACTCGATCAGTCACGTGGTTTTGCCACTTTGATATATTTTAATTGCACTTATTTTTGGGATGAAGCGACACTATTTGCGACATTTCGATGTAAGACAAATTTTACCATCATTGGAATTAATATATTTAATCTTTAAATGAAATAAGAACTAATACGTACCTGTAATCTATCTTCAGGGTATGACAGTCGTTATGACGAGTCTGGAAATGGAAACCATCAAAATCGACAGGCAGGTACTGCAGGAGCTGAAGCATGTAAGTGTAGTACTTAGTCGGTATTTTATTACATTGTTACGGGTGACAGATCATAATTTTTCAGTGAAAGATAACTCAAAACAACTTACTATTAATAACTAACTGCGAACACAGAAATAACTAACTGAGACAGGACGTTGAATTATGACGTCAATAAATAAATGGTTGTTGACGTAAAAGTCATTTTCTGACATTACGTGGACCGAGTATTAAATTTCATACCCCATCCAACCCCTGCTCCAAGAAGCGAAAACTGGGTTGGCTGGGGTATGAAATAAAACCTTAATTTCAGCTTAAAAAGTTTGCGTCTTGTAAAATTAAAACATTAATAGGTAATTTTAAACAGAAATCACATTCGTTTTAGTAAAAATGATTTTAAACGTGTTTTAAACGAAGTACACGTTATAACATCCTGCTAATACAAAACGAAACCGTAGGTTTAAAATCATATTTAAAATGTAACAAACATATTATTTTACTGCTGAGTTCGAGAATAAGCAACCTTTCACAGGTTGGTATATTTGTTTTACTCACTAGCATCCGTTCGATCGTGAAAAGAAATACACACCTACCATCTTGTGAAGGATATCCAAATAATCAATCTAAGCAGTTAAATTATAATAATAAGTTGCGTTATTGCGATTAGTGTACGGTTCATTTTATTGAGTGCACATGGCAAACTACTACATGTACCATTGTCTGTGTTTAGCCTGTGTTTGCACTAAACATGTTTAGGTATTTAGGTAAAAGTATAACGTTTTCTGAAAATTACAATTCCCTATTATTCTTTGCGGCCTATTTTTTTATCCCAGTAGTGAACTCGTTAAACACGCTTCACAATATGCCGGTCCTAAAATGTAAAAATGAGTAATTAATTATTATATTCATATTCGTATGTTCAAATACAATTAGATCTCAATATGTGATATATTTAAATGTTTGATTGTCCTTCTTCGAATTCTTCTTAATATTGTTTGCCTTCATGTGTAAATAAAACATACTGAATAGAGTATCCATTGTTAGCAACAAACAATAGAGACATGTAGCAGACTCAGTTTTAATGAGTCTGTTCATGTGAGATAATATAATATTCAACACTTCTCACGCCAGACGATATTAGCGATCGTTGTGTTTTATAGTATATACATGTGTTGCCCATTACAGGTGAGGAAATGAGTTGTGCTTTCCCCCCAAGGCATAATTTATAAGTGGGGTTCAAATGTTTATAATCTTTATGTCATAGCACGACGGTGTATATGTGTAACAGTGAAGTCAATGCTCCAGTTCATTGTGCTGCCGCACTGGAATACCACATTGTAACCAAGTCAGATTATACTGACATTGAACCGATCGAACCTGTCATCTTCCGCCTCTACTATTAATCATATTTGCCTTAAAGGAGCAATCGGTCACGTGTTCCGCCAGTGAACGATTGAACATCACTGAGCGGAGACGGTATCAGTGTAAGTGTCCGTGACAACTATTATTGGTAAATTATGGAGTCCTAATAAAAATAAATTCTCCATGTTTTAAATCTTTCTTGACACGATACTCACATTATATATGTCTATTTCCTCCCGGAATATCACGATATTTTCTCTAAGTAGCTATTCGCAGCCCGTGTAAAGTCCCCTACGTATACGATATCAAGACATAATAAAATTAGGCTTCTGTCACCCATCAGTCAACTTGTGTGAGATAACTGTTATCTTTTGGATAAGAAGTTTACCTAGTGACACCATTATAACAGGTCAACAATCGAACAGAAAAATATAGCATTCACATAATTATTCATTCAAAACAACGCATTCAAATCTAATAACAAATACAAACACAAATAGAAGGAAATTAAGCGGCACCACAATTATACAAATAATGACAACAGGGGGATATATCATGGAACAGTCATGGACAACAAGCTAGTTTAAACCAAGTCATAGGACGCACTAACCCCCACTCCTAACCATTCAACAAGACAGTGTAAAAGGAATTGGCAGCAGATTATATCCTCTACCAAACATGGCAAACTAAGTAGCACTAAAAGGCAATATAAGTACAATACAAAGAGGACCATGTATACATGAATATAAAAATACAAAAGCCTAGCAAGCCATAACGTAAGTACTTAATGACTTCCCGGAAGCCAGCAATAAACAGATAAAGGTTTTATGAAAGTGATCATTACCAAGCTTGCGGATATATAGGGAATCATTAGTACCTGATCATATCCAGTTTACCAGGTGAGGCTGAGCCGAGGGCTTAATTTTGTTCAACGTGCTGTCAAAAGATGTTAATTTTTAACATGTTTAAAATATATCAATTTTCTAAATGAATAAATATCTTCAAAGAAAACGTTATGATTTGAATTAAGTTTCAATATGCAAACCAAGTAAGAAATAAATGTTATGTAAACATTTCACTTAAGTAAAAGTTTGGTGCACCCTAGAACCTTGTTTAAAATCCCAGCGGCCTTTTTTGCCACTGACCGTTCCAAGGCGGTAGCCCTACTGTAAACTTTTTTGTGTTTGTTTTTGTGACGTCATATGCCTTTATTCATTGTTAACATTGCCATTCATGTTTGTCCTATATGAAAGAGGGAATAAACTGGAGTTTTTAACACATCAAGATTGCGTCCTATCCTTTAAAGTATATTACCGCTTATGAGATGACATGTGACATAGTGAAAATTGTTGCAGAATACACTCTCTGTCATTAATAGACCAAATATAGTCTGTTACTTCCTAAGATTCTCATTTCAGTATGGCCAATTTACCGATAACTCTACATTCATTTCAGTATGGCTTGTATAACTAAAGAAATCGGCCAGTTTTACGATAACATTACATTCATTTCAATGGGTCTGCTACTTTCCTTTCTTGTTTGTGTTTTTTGCTACCTAAATATTCTCTTGTTAGTATAGCTTGTATAACTAAAAACATGACCCGTGTTACACTAACTACATTAATTTCAAAATACAGATGCGTGATATTCCATGCCCAAATCTGACAAGATTTTACGGCCTGTGTGTGGACGTTGGTCACGTGTGTGTACTGCGAGAGCATTGTTCAAGGGGATGTCTACAGGACATGTTACATAACGACGACATCAAGTTGGACAAGGAGTTCAAATTGTCTTTAATGAATGATATAATAACGGTATGCAATCAAATTGTCTTTAATGAATGATATAATAACGGTATGCAATCAAATTGTCTTTAATGAATGATATAATAACGGTATGCAATCAAATTGTCTTTAAGGAATAATATAATAACGGTATGCAATCAAATTGTCTTTAATTAATGATATAATAACGGTATGCAATCAAATTGTCTTTAATAAATAATATAATAACGGTATGCAATCAAATTGTCTTTAATGAATGATATAATAACGGTATGCAATCAAATTGTCTTTAATGAATTATATAATAACGGTATGCAATCAAATTGTCTTTAATGAATTATATAATAACGGATCAAATGAAAGGGGTTACATCAGACTTTTGACCAGGAGTCCGATAATGATATGTTATATATTTAAAGGGACACATGGCAATCTTGAGTTTTATTCAAACATTTAAATTTGCTCCTCAATTTTCTTATCCTGCGTCATATTGACTTTAAAACTGCTTGCATATAATTAAATAAAAAATTGAAATTTCAACTTTCTTTCTCTATTTTACCAAATTTTTAAATATATTACTGGTGCAATATTACAAAAAGTTAGTAATATGCAAAAATAATTTGCTTTGAACTATTCTAACAATTAATATTAATGATTGAACAAATGCAAATTAAGAGGAAAACTAACGGGACGCTGTGAGTTTTTAAAAAATCAAGATTGCCGTGTGTCCCTTTAAAGGTCTATACATAATGAATGAGCTGAAACATTACCTCACTCACTTTCCTTGGTTACGCAGTAAATGTAAGCACCGTGTAAGCATTGTGCGTTAGATTTCATTCAAACTCTATGGTTATTAAAATTAAAAATTCGACTTAAACAACACAGTTATTACTTTTGATTGTTTGACATTTTTATCGTGAATTGGATTTTGTTTAATTGTTAATTTTTCTAGAAAGTAGCTTGATGTACACTTTTGAAATCTTTTCAATATTAAGTAATCCAGTAAATGCATACATTATCAATTAATACTTATAACATGTGTTAGGGCGTACACATTTGTTTGTCTAAGTAATGTGCTATTTCCGCTGAAAGTTTAACTCTTATAAGTTTTAAAATTTCAGTAATTTATATGAATTTACTAAACAAAGAAACGATTTTAGGCATTGTATCATTATCGGCAAAGATACAATGGTGGGATTTGTCTTGAGCATAAATTTATTTGTGTCGTGATGCAATTGATACGTTTATGTTTATAAACGTCAACTATTGTTTTATATATGCATGTTCGAATTGAGTCCCAAAGGTCAATGTTATTTTAGGGAATGTCGTACATACACGGCTCGCCGTTAGAATCGCATGGTCGTCTAAACAGCTCCAACTGTCTCATAGATGGGCGCTTTGTGCTAAAGATTGCCGACTTTGGTATTCCTGCTGTCAGAGCTCAAGAAAGCATTCCAGACAATTTCAACAAACACTGTACGTTTATATATTACCATGACAGAAATACAGTAAATATTTTTTTAACAGGGTTTATTTAAATTCGCAATGCTGATTGGTTATTGCACAGATATTACATTTCCTATCAATACCTCTTGCGATGTCACGTCCTTTAACCGTTAGGACGTTATTTTAAACGGCAGAGAACATGTATAACACACATGCAATACAGTTTGTTGTTAAATGCAATGCTACATTTTAATGACACATTGGACTTATCAAACAGAGAGAAGCTTTCTCGCATTGATTTCCATTCCAGTCCTGTTGTACGTTGCACCTGAACTTTTGAAGAACATACCATTCCGAAATGCCTCACAAGCTGGTGACGTGTACAGTTTTTCTATAGTGTTGTATGAACTACTGACACGAACAGAACCATATGAACATGCGCTGGACGCATATACTATAACTGGTAGGTGGCTCCTGTAAAGTATGGCTTTTGTGTTCTCAGTTGTCTTCTCATATTATCGTATTTGACTCTCAAATACGAGAACGCGATCTAGTGTATGTTGTCGCGCTGCCACATTCTCGCGATGTTGTTAGTTTAGCTGAAATACTGAAACTAGACACGCAATCATTACATTTGAAATAGCGTCAAATGTAGTTTTTAAAGTCAAACAGGAAATGTAGCAGTCAACCAAAACATACATTCAGAACAAGAATTACAATGAAAACTAAAAGCAAAGTATGCGACACCACAAACATAATGGCTTTTTACAATAGGGGAACCGCATTGGAACGGTCTGGCCCCAGGCTTCTTTCCTTTTATCGCCTGTCATATCCAGTAATATATTCCTGGTGATCTATGGTTCCTTAACAACCAGGTATTGGTATACACAACCAGGTATTGGTATACACAACCAGGTATTGGTATACACAACCAGGTATTGGCATACATAACCAGGTATTGGTATACACAACCAGGTATTGGTATACACAACCAGGTATTGGTATCAACCAGGTATTGGTATACACAACCAGGTATTGGTATACAATACGCTTGACACACATAACAATCCTAAAACATTGGATTTCATATTACACAAATACAATGTAGGATATCGCAAAAGCATAAACAAAACAGCAACAACAACAAACAAAAACGTAGTATGTGTAGCATCGCGTTCCGTAGCCAGGTCATACATTTTATGATATACATTGTTCATCCAATGGAATATAGAAATCTGAAAGCGACTATGAAATATTCACTTTTTATATGTGCCCTGTAGACTGTTTAGATGGTAAATATATTTGTTGATACACAGAAATCGGCAAAGGTCATTATATATAAACATACCATGCAGTGACCAAATGTGTTTAGCCGTTATAGCTGTCTCAATTTGGACTTTACTATCTATCTTAAGCTAATAAATGAGACTGAATTATGTTTCTGATTTTATAATTGTCTAATATTTTGCTCATGTGGAATCAATTTAAACAGAAAAGAGTAGGCAGATGTTAAAAGTTAAAGACCGATATTTTGCTGTTTTCCTCCAACACCCATCAAGTTCAGGGTTATACATTGCCTGAACAAATTAGACATTTATAAATATATATGCATTGTAATTGACATGACGTTTATAAAGCACTTATACAAACAGAACAGAGTTTTCGTCGAGTATGGAATACATTGTTTAGCCAAATCATTGGTGTACACCTTGGTGCTAACTGTGCACTCCTGGTCGGAAATTTGTCGTTATATTGCTAATGACGAGATGTTTTATAGAGTCTTTCACCATATACTCAGGAAAATGGTATCGGCGCTTTAAAACAAACGTCATTGTTTCATCCGTTAAACCATGACACATTTAATACATCCATTTTAGAAAGATAATAATATCAGCAACCCTTGTTTCAAACATTAATCTATACTACGTGTATAGTATAGCGAGTACATTGTTCATGATGTTTCACCCCTATATCCGTGTCATATGCATAGTGATAGCGACCACCTTGTTTCTGCACTGGATAAGAAGGGTCAGCATTGCTTCACCCCTAAATGCATGTTATATGTTTCATCTAATGTTATTATATAATAAAAACGGTCATCACTAAATCCATTCTGTATTTATTTAAATATGCAACCATGTTTCCCAATAGAAAAAGAGTATGAAATCAGAAATTTGGAAATCGCCGAACACGATAAATACACAAAATATTGCAGTCTCGGTTTGAATCATACTGTTTGTGGACGGTAGTGAAAAGTGCCTGTTACCGTTCACGCCCTCTAGCCCCAGGTTGAGCAGAAACTAATATTTAAAAATTTCAAAAGTACGTAAATATAAACCATCCCGAAGATTGTATCCATATGACGGTGATCATGCAACTTTCAATGAGGTATTATCATACCATTCCATGGCCAGCGGCGTATGGTCCCTGTTTCTAACAAAATGCTTTGTCCTAAAAGAGAAAACTTTGAGCAAAATAAACAAAATGGAATTTAGTCGGGAGCAGAGGTTTTGAAGCCTGATAGAACAAGTAACAGTCAAGACACTAAACTAAAAAGAAGACAGCATATTCTTAGGGTGATTAAACAATACCCAGAACCTTTAAAAAGTTGGAGTATTGGAACCATATATTCGAAATTAAAGTAAGAAAATAAATGTATATGAATATATACCACCGATATCTGTAAATAAATACCATAGTCATACGTCACATACTTATCTAATAATTATAACTAGTGTTTCACCATTAATTCCCTGGCATGTGTATAATAAACTGAATACGGCCAACAGTCATGCTCGTGTTGTACCTGTTCTTTGATCATGATGGACTGTTGTTTGCATCAGCAGTTTTATATTACATTTTAACACGGAACATCTCACTGCCACCACCATGCGCTCGCCTATACTAAGTTTCATTGTCTTGTTTGTTCCTTAGCGGTCTTAGACAAAATACAGACGAATACTAGTCCGTTAAGACCTCGGATTAACTTTGAGGACACGTTAGATCATAGTTTGATAAAGCTAATGGAAGATTGTTGGACGGCGGCTCCAGAAGAGAGACCATCATTTAACATCATCAAGAGACGAAGCAAGGAATTGTTTCAGTATGTTGCTTTCCGCCATTGTTTGTCATCCAAGATGTCTTAACACAGTTAAGTCAATGTAACCACATACTTTTGTTAAATGCTTTTAACCAGTTATGTAGTCCTAAAATGATTTATTTACTTTAATTTAACTTAATCTTTAGATCTGAATTCACTCTACTGTCTGTTTTAATTTCCACTTTTAACTACATTTTTCCCCTGTGCTTTCTGCTTGACTTACTTTTTGTTGCATAGATATAAATGCCAGATGATGCTTTCGTATAATAATGGTTAAGTGGTTAATAAAATCATATGCATGTATAGTTTATTGGCAGAAACCATATATATACGTGCAATTATATGTACATGTATACATCAGTGATTTTCAAATTGACGGATACTATCAGGCGGTAAATCATAATTCTCTGAATTTGCTTGTTTATACATTTATTTATTTTCGCCCCAATAAATTTTTCTCATTACTATGTTTATCATTCATGGGTTTTTAACCAGGGTTTTCTTTGGTTATTGAATTGGATTATATCTTTCGGCGAGCGGGGCTAAGTTTGATAGAAATGAGGTATTGCGATGTTCAAGGATCAAGTCTGCAGAAATATAATATGTTTTAATTCGAACTACGGATAGGTCAAACTGTTCTTCCGATCCCTTGAACTTCGACTAACTATGTTTGGCCTATGTTGTTTAAGATAAAATCTTATTGAATACAAATAATCATCATTGTACGTGAATGTGTATATATCATTACTTATATCTCAGTAGTCGGATGTTCTGTACTAACTGCACCTGTACGTGACACGTGATAATTGTACATACGTTTGACTCGTGTTTATTGTACCTATTACATTACTCACTTTGTTAGCAGCTTACTGATGTCCAAGTATGTTGCTTAAAACTATATTTGAGTCGTTTTATCCTAGTATTACAGCCAGCAAGAACATACTCGATACACTACTACATCGTATGGAACAGTACGCCAACAATCTGGAAGGTCTAGTAGAAGATAGGACACAAGAAGTACTTGACGAAAAAAAGAAATCAGAAGAATTGCTTTTGGAAATATTACCAAAGTAAACCAAATAAAATATTCCACCATTTGTATGTAGTTGATTTTTCTACTATTTGTATGTAGTAATTTTGTAACTTATATGCATGGAACGGTATGGGGGACGGGGACAACCATTTAAATTTTGAATTGATTAGCCAGCATTGTATTATATACCTATCAATAATTATATGCATAGTACCTTCATTTTTTTACAGGGGAATAAAAAAACCTGTATCACCTCTAGAGGTTTTTTGAATCCGTATCAGTATGCTACTAAAAGGAAGGTTGAAAAAATCGGACAGGGAAAGCAGCATTCAAGGACGACAGTCAACCACAAAACACAAAAACAAACACGAAACAGACAAACGAAAAGGCAAAACACAGAAACAAACATGCAAACAGACAAACAAGAAGGCAAAAGAAATAATAAATGCAAACGACATCACAAACACAAAAAGGGTTAAAACAGATTCCGTATCACTATCCTACTTAAAATAGAATAGGGAAATTCCTAATAATGCTCGCATTTACATCAATGTGCACGAGAATGTCAAGACGACATTACGTCAAACAAACAAAACAAGTACGTCGCACCAATGAACTTTTACTTGTAAGCTGTAGCTACACCCCCAAATATATTAAAATACGCCCATTTTCCTTCTACGCTTTATCAAAAAGTAAGCCTTGAAACATTTAGAAACCTCTCATGAGATCCTTGATCTGTCATTTACCTACTCGAGGTGATACCAACTTCCTGAACACGCTACTCTAGTAATAATCATATTGTATTAAACAGCATTGCTATTCTTGAAGGTCTAGATTATTATACAACACAGGAAACACTTGGTGAGAGAACACGAAATCGGAAGAGCAGTTTTTAGAAATATTACTCATGTAACGATTATGCTCCTGGCAGTTCCAGTGGGCCTTATTGCCTACTGACAGTTCCAAGTCGGTAACCCTGTCTTCACCACCCTTTCTGTTGTTTTTTGTCTCTTTCATTGTATTTTCAAGTCCTTGTTTGCAGTACAGCGTGGACCTACGATGCATTTGCTCTCGGACGCTGTGGTTTCTATAGGACCCTATATCTCATTTATGCTTGATCAATCTATGTAGTAATTGAAACAATAAACAAACAAAAGCGTTTTATAAGTCAATTTTAAACTGAAACTTAATACAGTTATTAAAAATTGTGACGGACTAACCTTTTAAAATATGTATGTAAATATGGCATGCTAATTGACACATGGTATTTTTTTATTTTTATAAAATATGTGATCTTGTAAACAACTCAGTGTTACTCTGAAAATGACGATTTACCTTAGTTCTTCAAAACAATTACAAAAGTGCTTATATTTACATATATATATATTCTACAAATGTTATGCATATTATTTTTCTTATTCGAGAAAGAACAAGATACCAAAAGTATCGACCTATCTTAAAAGCGAAATAAAAGTAGTACATACGTTATAATCTAGACATACGTGAATGTGTAACACTGGCCAATACATATTTCTTTGAAGGGTCGTTTAAATCAAATGACAATAGGGTAAGGATTCAGTTTGGTGCCACCTAGAACCTGGTTTAAACCCGCAGTAGCTTTGCTACTTACCGTTTCAATGCATTCCACTGCTCAATCCCATGTTTTGTGTTGTGTGTCGCGAATTTGCCGCGAGTTGATCATTTATGTACGTAACCTGTTTGCCGCGAGATGATCATTTATGTACGTAATTTGTTTGCCGCGAGATGATCATGTATATACGTAACTTGTTTGCCGCGAGATGATCATTTATGTACGTAACTTGTTTGTTTCGAATGCGTGTTTAGTGAGCTCCTTGAACGCTATATGTTCCATCTACTTTAAAAGGACACGCGGCAATCTTGATTTTTGTTTAAAATTCACGGCGTCCCGCTTGTTTTTCTGGATAACTTACATTTGTTCAATCATTAATATTAATTATAAGAATAGTAATAAGCAAAGTGTATATGCATTTTATTCAGTTTTGATATTATTGCACCAATAATATATTAAAACTTAAAGTAAAATATGACAAAACAGTGAATACTTAAATCTTTATTTATTTAAATGTGATCAGGTTAAAAGTAAACATGATCCTGGATATGACAGTCAAGACACCCATTTCAAACACTTCAAGATTGCCGTGTGTCCCTTTAAATTTACACTTTGAAAACCAGTTTAATGTCTATCAAAATGAAGAGTTTAACCATGTTAACTAGGAGAAACACTTATAGGGACACAATTAAAATTCGTCTTCGTTTCATTCTGCACGAGCGTAAAGGAGCACTATGCCAAAAGGTAACCTCGTTATATTGTCTATATTACAGAAGTGTTGCGGACAAACTAAAATACGGACAAACGGTCGATCCGGAGTCATACCAGAGTGTTACTATTTACTTCAGCGACATCGTCGGCTTTACGTCCATCTCTGCGATGAGCACTCCCATGCAGGTTATGCGACTATTATATTAAACATCCTGCGAGTTGTGTGCATTTTGTTATTTATTTAAAATAAACAGAATATAAGTATCAGTAATTCGTAACAATAAAAAGAACGCAAAACTGCTTGCCTCCAGAAGTTGTGTATTATGGCTCTAGCTGTATTTTGAAACTGTTGTGTAAAATGAAATAGCGCCAATGCAAGTTATTAAACGTACTATCAATTCGTAACTTTCACATCCTGTCGTTAGTTACAAATAACCGAGATGTTGAGATATTCAATAGGTGAAAATAAAGGGTTTTACTCTGAATTTATCCTCAATCTATATATTAAAAATTAAAGTATTAAACCACAATTTAATTTAAATGTATCCATATTGGTGTTTTAAAATCAGACTGCAACAAAAGAAGGTGCATAGCTGTACGCAAAAAAAAGCAAAACTTTTAATATAATTATCACTACAAATCAGTTTTATAAAGGGCTAAAGTCAGTAAAGCATCAACGATAAACACCGAGTTTACCCCTACCAGAATGTGGAGGTGTTTTATTTTATTGATCACTTATTTGTCAAATTATTTTGATGATGTCATGCGAAAGTTATGAATATTTACATGTATGTGGTTGATATATTATTGCATTTTTAATAAAATTCTGCTATCCCAGAAAAAAACAAAAGTAGCGTAGTTTGACTTAAACTATTTATTTCTCAACCGATGTTAAAACTATATATTCATATGATACATGTACCAATTATATGATACTTGTATATACAAGGAGCAGTACATGATTATTTTATAAAGCCTTTCATGTAACACTGATATAAGTATCATACGAGTATCATACACATGTTGAAAAAATATTGTTTTCATGAGAATCATATGAAAATGAGTGCGTTTTAAAAATGATATTGAACTCCTATTATTTAAATATCATATGCGATAGGTTTTATATAAGAATCATATGAGAATGTACCCAGATGTATAATTATGTATAATTATAATAATTTATTTATAAAAAACACACCGGATTGAAAGCTTTACAATTTGTTCAATGTCATACGCTCAGAGTAGACGAATTGAACTCTTTATTTTGCAGTTCAGCCATATCTCTAATTAAGCGTGACTGAAAATGACAAAACAATGTGAATATTACTGACATATTCTTTGGCGGGTATTAAGGAATGTTGACTAGTATATCTAGATGTTAATGTATGTAAGAGTTGTAAAAACGTTAAGGTAAAGCTATCAGCCCTTTTTTTCAGCTGAACTTAAGGCAATTGAACTTGCCTTAAATTATATTCAGGAATCTGATGATGACCATTTTGTAATCTTTTCTGATTCCCCTTTCATCTCTTCAAACACTGGGTAATATAAAACATGATATCCCAGTTGTGCTTCAACTTTTAGAAAAGTACATTTCTCTTATAATTGATAATGTTATCATTTTCTGCTGGCTTCCAAGCCATGTAGGAATACGTGGTAATGATAGAGCTGATAGTGCTGCTAAGGCAGCATTAGGTTTACATATATCTAATACCAATTTACCTTATACTGATTTTAAAAGTTGTATTAACACATATATTCGTAACTCTTGGCAAGCCGCTTAGGATTTGTCAGTTAACAATAAACTCCATTCAATTAAACCGTTACTCAGAGAATGGCGTTCTTCTAGTAGACCCATTCGTCGAGAGGAAGTTGTCCTAGCCCGGTGCAGGATTTGGCATACCCGTTATACTCATTCTTTTTTATTACAAGGTGAGCAGTTACCAGAATGTATACCCTGCTTTGCACCGTTAACGATCAAACACATATTGCTGGAATGTGTAAACTTTGATCCTATGCGTCAAAGGTACTACAGTGTTAATACTATGACCGAGTTATTTAATACTATAGATTTTAGTCTAGTTTTAGATTTCCTGAAGGAAGTCAGACTATATGAATCATTATAATATGTTCTTGTATATATTTACTTCTTTTTCGGGCATTTGTTGATTTACATATATAGTTTATATTACTACCATATCATCCCTTACTTGTAAATAGTTTTATCTTTATATATTTACATTATTTTATAATTAATCCTTTATTTCTTCATCATTCATCAGGTTTTGCGCACAATATTAGCTATTTATGTGTCGACGTGCCGTACTACACCATTCATTCATTCGTTTCTGAGAAAGCGCCTTTGCCAACACATAATATCAATATAATATTAATACTATGCGTTTGGGATTGGGGGCGCGGCGGTGGGGAATGGATTAAGGATGAATGATGTCACATGGCACATACAGTGTCTGTTATGTATCTACACATATTAAACATAACACTTTGTGGTGCGTCTTCTTCTGTTTCAGGTCATTGATTTGTTGAATGACCTGTACACTTGTTTTGATCAAATACTCGAGAACTTCGACGTCTATAAGGTAAAGAAATGTTTGTAGTAGTAGGCAAATGCGTCAAACCTATCTATGTGCTAGCACTGTCCTGACATTAAGTGTTAATAGTGAGAGAAATATACTTAGACTATCGAGTTTTTACTTATCATCCATACTCAAGGGGTGTGGTTAATAACATGGTTAGTTCTAAAAATCCATGTGACGAGGCAAGAATGTTTTTATAATAGAAGACTGAGTAGTGTCTCTTCTGAAACTCAGGATACACAATACATAAAAGGAAAACATGCTACAACAATTAAAAAGAAGACGAGAAACCAACAAATAAATAGTAAACAACAAACAAGTTGATTTCACCCTTATGTGTCATTTTAAAAAGAGTGTTTATTGATGGATACATTCTAAAACCAGATTTTGCAGGCCAAATACGATTTTATTAAAGGAATATTTGAACACAACGCCGGATGAATAGTTAATCTATGTAATACATTCTCGTACATGTATGTACACTGGTCACATGAACAGTACAAACGAAGACTAGGCAATGGTCTTGTGAACCATCATACGAGATCGCTCAATCAGATAGCAGAGCCTAACTTTAGTTATATAATATTTAATACGAACGTTGGGTGCAACGAATCAAATGGACCTCTTTGATGCAGTTAGTTAGAGCGTCTCTATTACTTGTCTATTGACCTGAAGGCTCAAGGTTCTAGCCCCATACAAGGCAACATGTTTAATCCGCATTATCTTATTTTTAAAATAGTTTGGGAAACTACTACGACATAAAGCTGATTCGTTCCTATGACTCGGAATGTGCGACCTCGCATGAAACTCGCATGTAAGCTCCGAGCTGTCAGTTGTGATTACATGGTTCCACAATTATATAACTAGTTTTACTCAACCGAGCCTTTACATTTCCAGTAACCAAAGCATAGTAACAAACACGTAAAGAAACACTGCAAACCAGTTTAACATTACTTAATACATACACATTTGTGTACTCTTATTTTAGGTAGAAACCATCGGTGATGCCTACATGGTTGTGTCGGGACTTCCGGTGCGTAACGGAAATGAGCACGTACGTCAAATTTCCAGAATGTCATTGTCTATATTAGAGAGAGTGAAAAGTTTTAAAATTCGTCACATGCCGACACACTCAATACAGGCACGGATAGGAATACATACGGGTATGTTTATTATTTATTTATTATGTCATTGTTATGTATCTACCATAAAACATGTCTCCTTGGTGCATTAAAGTCATGACGTGTATCATAATCTAATAGTTTATTAAAATATCCAATGCTCATGGGTTATTGAGTAGGTATTAAATATGGATAATATGAAAGTGTTGAAACATCCTTTGTGTTTATATGATGAACAGAATACTGTCCTCTATATAAGTACAAATCCCCATCCGGGGATGGGCTTTGGGGTAGTTGATAAAGGATCATAAACAGTTTACCTTTATAGCAAATTATTCAGACTGTAATCGAGTATGTCAATATTTACAATTATAGCAGGTTTTAAAAATGCACTTCTTTTATTCTGATAAGTGTCGTTCTCCTTTCGTCAATCGTTGCACTTAATCCATGAAAGCGACTACTGATATTTAAAGTAATTCAACCATGATATTTCAGGGTCAGTTTGTGCCGGTGTGGTGGGACGTAAAATGCCTAGATATTGTTTGTTTGGTGACACGGTCAACACCGCAAGTAGAATGGAATCAAATGGTGAAGGTATGTCTTATAGTGGACTTTAAGGGACACATGTTAATTTTGAATGTTTTCTCAATCATTAAAATTAGCATCTCGATTTATTAATTTAGTGTCTTTTTTTACTTTAAACTTGCACCAAGCCGCACACTTACCCTACTGTCATAACAATAAAACGGGACAGTGTAAATAAAGAAATCCCCGCCATGAACTATTCTCTGACCGACAAGGCAGCATTAATAGGCAATATAAGCAAAACACAAAGATGCTCGTGTATATATAAATACAAAAATCAATAACCTAGAAAGCCACAAAGAAGGTACTCAATGACTTGGCAGAAGCCGGAACAACAAGAGAATAAACCATTTAGGGCACGACAAGACAAGTATGCAGACAAACATCAAACGTCACCGTCCTTTTTGACTTTAGGTGACGTCATCATTAGGTCAACAAATCATAGGAATCCAACATATATTAAGCGTATGGCGATTCATATATATTCTCTATTTTCCTCCTGTCTCTGGGATAGGCTCTTAATAACACAATGCATGACGAATGCGCATTTAAACAACACTTCAATAAAAATAAATCTACAGAAAAATATTTACATGCAAGCATGTCTTTTCCAGCTATGAAAATACACATCAGTGAATCTGTACATGCGTTTCTACTATTGTTTGGAAATTTTATGATGGAAGAACGTGGTGGAATTGAAGTCAAGGTAAGACAAGCAAACCAAAGTTTGCTCCATGGGATCCCCTTTTCAGTATTTATTTATAGTCTACAAAAATGACGCAGTTCTAAAGTGTACATAATCATTGATACCCATGAACATGTATTGTAGATATCTTAGACTCGGTGTAATATATTATCAGCGAAATATAGCTGCCACATGTATTCTCTTGCGCAGGTGACGTTTGGAAATATGCTAACAGTTGAAATAGTCACAAAATTGGGACTGTTTAGTATGTTATATTTTGCGTATGTAGACTGTGTACACACAGTACTGAAGATAGTCGTGTGTTTTTCTTGTTTTGTGTTTTTTATCATTATAAGCCTCCTTCTGTAAACGTTTGAAACAAAGTTAGGCCGTCTGCACAACTTCAACCTCAAAACATAGAATAAGCGAAATATATTACATTCGAGGCATGCGCAAGTCCTGTTAATATATGAGGTAGGTCAGTCGTCCACGTCCATCCGTCAGTCACAGTTTTTGTTTTGTTTTCACTATAAATTCAAAACCGCAAACGGTATATTCATGAAACTTCTGAAAATATACATATATTAAACCCCAGCGTTCGGTAGGGTCTACATACATATGTATACACTGTAGCCAGTTAATGTTTTGTCTGCTTCAAGATAAGGGTTTCAGAAATCTGACCAATCACTGAGATCTTATTTGAACAGGTAAAGCTATTAATAGATGCACCAAATTCAAAATTTGACAGTTAGGAATAAAAGTTTGTTCTAGAAAGTATGGAAAATAAATACATTATATAATTATTTTGATATATCTGAATAGAGTAATGTTTAGTATATTTACATGCCAAATTTAAAGGTTTAAAAATGCTTTATTATTTAGAAATGTGTGATTAAACCTCTATGAGCAGCATAATGCTTAAAATAATCAGAAAAGTTTCTCTGGGGCAATTTTGGGTTTTTTATACTCAACCCTGGCCTTTAAGCAGTTAGTCTGGAAATAGTTTTTGATGTATCAGTATGTCTTGGCATTTCCATGCAAATTAAAATTTAATTTTAACACATATTCTTTCTGGTGGGTTCAATCAAATTGTTCGAAGAGTCTTTATACGTTTTGATAAATATATTAGCATAGTGGCTTTATTGAGAGTTCTTATACAAAGTTTCAAGGAACCTTTATACATGTTGATAAATACATGTTCTTAGTTGTTTAATTGTGTAAGACGCTATCGAGAGCATACTATTTAAATAAAGATAAAATAAATCCTCATATATACTTCCTCTTGCATAAACGTACTGGTATAAAGGTGAGTATGTGCTCCAACTTGAAAGACAAACAAATAAATAAATAATAATAGTAATAATAAGAAGAAGAGCGGTAAGGCGGCTGCGGGGATATTATTTCGATGTTTTTAAAAGCCTGTGTGCCATATATGCCGGCTACATCGGTTCTAGAGATTATTGTATACTGTGTAGCGAAATATAACTGTATATACATTTTGACTGATACGTACTTATACAATAAACTACGTTTCTTTTGTTTACTCACAGTTACAGACAGTTAAAGACAGTTACATATATATGCATTTTTAGTTCCATGCTTTTGTATCATTGATTAAAATATTTTTTGATACATGTGATGTTGTGTTTTTCCGTTTCAGGGAAAGGGTACCATGACAACATACTGGTTAATAAAAGAAGAAGCTAACAAGACTCCTGCTACAGAATGATCAGAACGAGGCTTCTTGAAATAAACTGTACACGTTTGTGAAGGCATTATATCATACAGTTCTATTCGTTAACCTAAATGATTAAGTCTTTTAAAACATTATCCAAGAAGAAGTAAAAAGGTTATTTAAAAACATACGCACACGAATACGTGTCAGGCACATCCCTTGTGTATTTGTGATGTCTTATCTTGCCTGTTATTCATCTTTATATATAGTTGTTCTTTGTTTCTGTCTGTGTTTATGGTTGACCGTCGTCCTTAAATGCTAATTTTCCTGTTCGATTTTTATATCTACTTTTAGTTAGCAGTTCTCTGTTTCTATATGCATTTCTTGACTCATTATCAATATTGACGTTTGTCCCTTTAATTAGCTAGAGCTAGATACAGTTTTAACATGTTTATGTTATCTATATATGATTGAAACTGAAGCGTTCCAATTATTTTATGAACGACTGCTCTTGTGGTAATACCGACTATACCAATTTTGAGTCATTTAACCTTTGCGTTAATATTGCAAGAAATGAATGACAATTTCCAACACTGCGCTGTAACCATACATCATAAAATCCAAGTGAGCACAGTACGTTCTGTAACTGGTGAGAATTTATTATCGCCAATAAATCAGGTAATGACGATCCCTTGGAAGCAACAAATACAAACAAGAGAGGAAAGTAGCACACTCGATTGTATTGAGATAATGAGAGGTAATATAAGATGTAACACATATCATGCTATCTGGCACCTGTATAGGCGGTATTCGACTTAAAAAGCATAAAAATAGGGCGTATTGATTCTAAAGGACAAGTGAGTAATAACACGACTGATTCGTAGACGGGAAGACGTTTTACAGCCAAATAAACAAACGCTAGTGTGAATGTCAGTAAGTCCTAAACGTATACTGAAAAGGAGAACCAATGAAAGCAACAAACACAAACAAGGAAAAACAGAAGCAGACTGGGTTATTCTGTCTCTTCATGAGAAGTATTATAAGGTACGACATATCACTGCATACACCACTGAACCAGTACGGATTTGTAGTTGGGTCGAAATATTACATGTACAGATACCAAATAGCATTAAGCAGCTGCAAGTGTGAATGTCAATACTAAAATGAAAATGGGGTAACTTTGAAGCAACACACACAAACAAGACAGATACTATCAGACTCAGTTTATTTAGTCTATTCATTGGGGGTAATTTAAATTTGCTACACCTCCGACGAACCCTATCACCGAATAAAGCGGTATCCTTCTTTGAAGGCTTGACTATGACAAAGGTTTAGTACATGTAAATTATAAAGTCGCCAAAAAGCATTACACATACGCTAGTGTGAAAAACAAATAGATTCAAGAGTATTCATGTGCGACCTAAATCAAACACTTTATTCAACAATTTGCAAATAATCTGTAAAATATATGGTTCTAATATGAATAAACAATTCACCTAATAATATGTCAGGTCCATTTCTAAAATGTCATTATTGGGTACATACTTACACTCCTGGGGAATCTGTACGCAGCGAGCATAGAATCTGTAAAATCTAACCTGATGTTAAAGTATTATGTCTGTTGTCATAAACTAAATATTTTACTGTGTTTGTCACGACTATTTCTTTAGAGAGTATATGCACAGAGGGTAGAGAGAGTTGCGGTTTTGACATATGTTTATTTCAAAATATTCATAGGGTGAACGAAAGTCGCAAAATGTTGAAAAAATGAATCTGTGTTTTATTCCAGATGTGTGACCGTTAGGGAGCCAAATGTGTTTAATTCACAAAAATAAAGTGTATTTAAGCGAACGATTGTAGCGCAACTTGTGACTGATCTCCAAAAATAATGTATTGTGCATTGTGTTTAAATGGGCTGCATGTCAACGGTCTGACAACTAGATGGCAAAATGCTTTTTTCTTTTCAATGGCCAAATTGGCTTAATATTTTCGTAAAAACTTGCATCTGAGTGTGGAAATAGCTGATGTTTTCTTTTTTAAGTAATTTTGCAAGAGAATATGTTTATTTCCTTTTTTGTTTTTTTTGCAATTAAAACACAATGTGTGTGTTTTAGAATAAACTTGGGGGTCCCAGTGATTTGGAGTGGCACTAGAGCACTTTAAGTAGAATCTCAATTGTCTTTAATTGGATTAGTGGCAATAGGTAATAGATCTGTCACATTCCCTACAATAAATGGCAATTTTATTATCTAAAGGTACCGTATGCGTCTAAAATCTGAAAATGCATCGGTACTGACATTTGACATAACGCGAAACTAGGAGAAGTCTGCCTTTGTATCGGAAGCCTGAGAACCTGTTAATTGTGTACGCGATGATGGGTTTTAACATCTGAAACTTAAATATACAGAAATTTGTAGATTTTGGCATATATTTTAGTTTTTCGCTAAACATTGTGTAGACATCACCCATTTCTCTGCATTGCTTCAGATAAAATCACTTATCAATGACATACAATTAGAATTTAACACATTAATTTGGTTTGTCTTGTCGTGCCCTCAATGGATTATTCTCTTGTTGCTCTGGCTTCTGCCTTTTCATTGAGTACCTTCTTTGTGGCTTTCAAGGCTATTGTTTCTTCGTATTTATATAGACGAGCATCTTTGTGTTTTACTTATATTGTCTATTAACTGTGCCTTGTTGGTGAGAGAATATTTCATGGCGGGGATTTCTTTATATACACTGTCCCGTTTTTTTTAGGATTACATTAGAGTAAATGTGATGTTTGGTGCATCCTAGAACCTGGTTTAAACACCCAGCGGACTTTTTTGCCATTGACCGTTCCAAGGCGGTAGCTCTATTGTCAATAAATACTGAAAAGGGGATCCCTTGGAAACAACAAACACAAACAAGAGATAAAAGTAGCAGACTTGGTTTCATTGAGACTGTTCCTGAGAGGTAATGTGAAGTGTACTACCACTCACGCCTCATAGCACCGGCTTAAGCGATATTCTACTTTAAAGTCACATAATCGGGCTTGATAATCCCAAAGGACCAATAAGTAATAACACTACTGATTTTCAGTCGGGGCGACTTTTTACGTTTGTGACGTCATATGCCTTTATTCTTTGTTAACATTGACATTCGTGTTTGTCCTTTTGTGTGTTTTGGGGTTTACTGTGAAAGCTGCATTTCCTGTTCGACTTTATACTTATTTTTGTTGGAGATAACAGTAGAATTAACTGAAATATATACTATTTGGGTGTTTGATTCAGTTTGTCTTGCAGTTGCCCAATACTTAAATTCATTAATTGGCTTTTAAACTGCTTCAGACATGTGGGGCAGGCTTGGTTGTTCAGTCATTACTTCAATTGTTTTCGTTTTTCTTGATTTGTATTGCCAAACTGTATCATTTATTGAACATTGTGCATTGAAATGTACTCCAAACGAGCCTTATGGTCTATTTTGTTCTTCAAAATTGTTGGAATTTAACAGAATGTCTGTTTCTCCAAGAAAAATGAAGAAAATTCATGCGTGAGTGATTTTGATATCTGCACCCCAAATTATGTGTATATTTTAGTTAGGTACAAGTATATATAAGGCAATGTTTGAGAACTTTACTTGATAAAATATACTAAACGGTTCATTTATTATAGCATTTCTTTTCTAGTTTGGTACAACGCATCTTAAATCCTAGATTCTATTAGCCAACGACTTCTTTGAGTGCAGGAATTGAACAGTAAAGACAATAGATCCTTGCAAAAGCAACAGATTTTTCATTTGGTTAACTTCATTGGTCAGTTAGATGAATTCGGCAAATATTTTTGGCAAACGTCGCGACTCATTTAGGTGTCAGACCAGTCAGGAAGTACATTAGTATGCTAACAAATTCAAAGTTTCTAATTTGCATGTGTTTTTTGCCAAGATAAGTATGTATTTCATTATTAAATCTAACCTGATATTAAATTAGTATTTCTGTTGTCGTGAATGGTAAGTATTTTACTGCGTTGATCATGGCTATTTCTTTTGAGAGTATGAGCACAGTGGGTATTCAAAGATGCAGTTTTGACATGTGTTTATTTCAAAATACTCATAATGTGAAAGAATGACGCGACATTTTTAAAACTGAATCGGCATGGGACTGTGTGCAAGCCGAATGTATGTAATTCACAGACAAAAAGTGTATCTAAGCGAACGAGTGTTGTGACACTTGTGACTAATCTCCAAAAATAGCTGTTACAATGTCTTCAATGGGCTGAATGTCACCTGTCTGTCACCTAGCATACACGCGTATATTTGAATCATACAGATGCAAATCCTAACGTTTAGTACGATGGTCCCATTTAATTCGTTTTGTACAGTAACGAAATTGCAGATAGTGTCTAAGTATTTTAGTTAAAGCAGTTGAACTTTTTTGACACAGGTATGTTGATATAACTTTCACATACATATGATTGTTTTTCTCAAATTTAATACTCAGATGATTGTATAAAATGAAATAGAATTACTGGATACAAATAACACAATTTACGAAACTAAAAATATAAGAATGATTATCGGGTATTACTTTAATAATCCCAAGTATAATATTTTTTGAAATCGTCGGAGTTTCATGATAAGCCTCACAAAATAAACAGTGTCGACGTTTGTTTCTAAATTTCATTGATCACACCTTTTGTACAATGCACTCACCTGTTACCGTAATGTACAGATTCCCCAGGAGTGACTTATAAACATATAGTTTCATTTAAAGAATTATATTAATATATCGATATTCTTACCTAACGACACTTGTTGTACTACCAACTCCATGCCTTGATACCAGTCGTTATCAACCTTCTTTATCAATCTAATTCATGTCCTGTGACTATTAAGTATCGATGTTCTTACCTAACGACACTTGTTGGTACTCCATGCTTTGATATGCTTTGTCGTTATCAACCTTCGTTATCAACCTAATCCATGTCCTGTGACTATTAAATATCACACTAATATAGATGTTTATTGCAATCAACTAGACTTAATTATATTTGCTCGTTAGCATCTCTCTTGCTCTTGCACTTCCCGTGCTTTGTTGACGTTATATTTTTTTTAGTGAATTTCGTGATTTTTGATGAGTTGTATGCACACAGGCGCGCGATCATGAAGGTCAATTCACTTGAAATACGGTATTTATTTAAACAGCCATTGCGTTATGTCTTTTGAAACCTCGCTGAAATAAATAGGGAAAAACATCTTTCTGTAGACTCTTCACAGACGAACTAAACATGGAGAATCATAAATATATACACTTAGTCTCGATCATCCAGACCTCTCGCGAGACTTCTCTCAAAGAAGTTCATATGATGGTCTGGAGTAAAGCTTCTTTAAAATGTGTGACATCAAAACGAGGTGAGGACAAACAAAAATCACCGGCCTCTGATTGGTCAACATTAGTTTGTTATGGGAATCTATGGGAATCACCCCCTGACAAAAATCACCGGCCTCTGATTGGTCAACATTAGTTTGTTATGGGAATCTATGGGAATCACCCCCTACGTCACGACGGCGTCAACAATTACGTGACGTTACGCGCAATGTTGTGTAATAAGATTACCCCAAACAAAGTCAACGGATCACGTCTAATGCTAAAATTAAATTTTAAACATCTTTTTGTAAGATTATATTATGTTTTTAGAGAAACTACAATGAAACGAAGTTCATAGTAACTACAATAAGGACGTACACACATCCCATTGGAACTAATGTTGCGCGTAATACAACGTGTACTTTGATGTTGCAGTCAAAATGACGCCACGTCGCAGTCAGTTTTGACGTTTGGCGCCGTCTATCGGTCAAACATGTTAATGAACCACGAGTCGTCTCAGACGCTCGCTAGCGCTCACAGTCCGCTTGAGTGTGTCTGGATGATAGAGACTAGGATACACTATAATCCAGTCTTATAAAGGTCGGAAGGACAGTTCTGTTGTGGACTACCTAATTATATTTTAGTCGAGTTGAGGAATGTAATATTCGCAACATTTGCATAAATAAAAAGCTACTCCACGATAACCATACATTTTTAACAGCCTTTGAAAATGTTAGTATCCTTACCCTGATTTTTTTTTTCATAAGTCTCTTCTACAGCTATGTACGTCTAGTTATTTAAACATTTAAAACTATTTACAACTTTGAGTGCCGTCCAGGTGACTATCCACACCACGTGGAATTTAATGTACATATACATAACAAAGACTTATAGACCTTGGGGTTCCCTGTACCAGACAATAGTCTTCCCAGGCAGTACCACGAGACCGCCTGGGAAGGATTGCCTAGTATGGTACACCCTGTCATTGTTCTTAGCCAAAAGGCCGAGAAGCGATCCTTACCCTGATCGACCTTTAAGATAAAATATACACGTTATTTAGAGGGACACACGGTAATATTATCGTTAATCCTGCACCTGCATCATTTGTTGGGGTTTAATAAGCTACAATCTTAGAACCCCACAGTGGCACTAGCTCATTCAGTCATTAAACAAAAGAAGTGTGATGTATAGTGACTAAACATTAAACAGAGGGGTTAATTAACACCTAATATTATCATAATATTATCATAATATATTATATACTCAAATCATATAATTCCTAAAAATAGTGCATGCACTGACACGAATCTGTCAATCAAAATACTGTGGTGGTGGCGGCAATTGTCACGTGGATGGCCATTGAAATATTTTGCATTATACTTTAGTCTGACTACAGAGAAAACTTTAATTGATTTTTATCAAGCGGTTATATCTGGAACCATGTTCTCTTTATGGAAGAATTTATTTCTGTCGATATTTATTTTATTTTCAATGTGTTTCTTCGTATATCTTGATTATGTTACTTAATTGCTCATATATATATATATAGTAATAACTATAATAGTTACATAAAGTATATATATACATGTCTAAATAACTATATTTGAGTTATACAACATTTCAGAGCACACGAAAAACAGCACACGTACCGTTATACATGTTATATCGCGATAAATAGATATAGTGTATCAAGTTAATTGCAAAACTTCGTAAATGGTTTTGTATACGTTAGATTAAATAATGTGTTGATACTATCAGGATTTTATTGGATAGTATTTCTATTAGACACAAAAAGGTTGATGGTCAACGTCGTAAAACATGCGTTAGTAATGTTATATATAATTACATATAAAGTAAACTGCTATATAACATAACCATCGTCGCCATGGTAATAGAGGTACAGAACCATTTCAGCTAGGACGAAGTGGATCGGCTATGGACATTGTCATGAACATTCCGGCTATGCTCCCGAGTGATTTAAACCTTACGTTCATAAGTCAAACATTTCCTGCAGACAGCTGCAAAAGTCTAGTTGAGCTTTCGCAACTGAAATGTATTACACAAGTAACGTTACAGTTTCAATCGGTCCAGGTTAGTTCTTTAAATTTACAGATTATCAACAACTTTTGCAGTTTGTTTCTTACATCGGTCAAAACAATTTGTTTTATAAATGAGCATATTGTTATTTAGAGTTGACACTTACGAGGGGCATTCAAAAAGTTTTGAGACAGGCCTCGTAAAATAAAACATAACAAGTTTATGGATAAATATTCTATTTTAATCCTTCAATGTATTCGCGCTTAACAAAAATACACTTTTTTAAACGACATATCCATAACCGGAAAGCCGCAGAGTAGTTTCCCCTTGGTACACCCTTCAGACACTAATGAACCGCAATGCCAACGGCGCTTCTCGAGTTATAACGACGTCCAGCGAGCATCTGTTTCGGCTTTGGAAAGAAGCTATATAACATGTTCATCTCGAAGAAATTATGTACTATAGTACTTTAATGTGACGATGCATTGTCATGAGATGTAAAACAATACAACAGCATATAATCATTACCAGATTATTCAATGTTTAACCAAACAAATTACCTTTCTGGTACGTATTACAATCATATAATTAATCTATACGTTGGTGAAAATCGTACGTCGTTTACTTAAAGGGAATGCAGTGGGAAACTCTATTACTGAGAGTTCTGAAAAACCTGGGAAAAGGGGAAGGAGTTATTAAAATCGGAAACAATTTTGAGAACTATGACGTTATGGTTTTAAATGACCGTATATGGAATATTGATAAATATCATTTAAAGCAAACAAAACCACTGCAAATCAATACACGTAAAACGTAAAACGTCAATTTTTAATTAAAACGATCATTTAAAAAATAATTAATGTCTCCTAAAAATGTATGTATTAAGATAATAAGAATATTTCATGGTTATCCGGTGAAGATCAGGAATTTCAACACGAGGTATAATTGTTTTTATCGGAACCTAGGCTCTGACCCATGACTATTTTTTGCATAATTATCACTTATATTCTGCGCGTTCACCTCGTCAACTACTAACGTTTTGCAGGTTTATTCACACAACGTAGTCAAACATCTGTCTTTGTTGATATCAGTGAGTGACTTTTATTTTCCCCCATGTGTAAGATCAGACTTTCCATCCCCCATATAAAAAACGCGGATAATCATTTATCACATGTAACTGCTTTTATTCCGTATAATATACCCATTACGTATTTCCTTATATTAACCATGTGTAATACAAGGCGACCGAATCAAGTGTAGTGTCAGTACGTTCGTCGAGTCAATGTCCCGGAACACCCGTTTAGTCCGTGGAGTCCGTGGATATAGCACTTAATCGGCGATGTTGTGAGGGTAACAGTCCGCCGTATGTAGATTCATCACAAGCAATAATGTGTAGTTTCTTGTCGTTTTTGAGCCATGTGATAAAAAGGATCTGACACTCGTTGTCATTTCATACAAAATTTTATTAAACTCGTCCAGGAATTTGTTATTAAGCTCACTGGAGGCTCGCTTAATAACACATTCCTGAACTCGTTTAATAAAATTTTGCAGGAAATGACAACTCATGTCAGATCCTCTATATCCGGTATGCAGAAAAAACTTTTTTTTTCACTTTCATTTGAATCTTAAAGGGACACTGTCCGTAAGTAAATCATATTCTGAGCATAAGCAAATAACTACCTGCGTTTTATTCAGTGAGATTTATACATGGAAACCTGAACGCAGACCAACATAAGTACGTAGTAATAATTCGTTAATTAAAAAAAAAGAAGAAAAACATTTATTAGTTGTTTTTTTAAACATTGTTGGGACCGCTATATTTATATTTCTGTTGCTCACGTGATATCAATTAGCGCGTTAGGTTTTGACTTCAGTGTGTCTCGTTTCCCAACTGAAGTAGTCTTTGAAAAATCATGGATAGCATGCTTTTTAACTGCTTACTTCTCGCTGACTGATTACCACAGAGACATTATATTGAGGCCCCATCACAGTTTTTTTCTTTTCATTTTACTATTACCTTAGTTTTTGATATAAAATATATTGTAACTATAAACACTAGATTGATTATTATGGGGGAGCATATAGTCGCCGCTTTTTCCGTCCGTCCGTGTGTGTGTCTGTGCGTCACACTTTTTGTCCGGTGATCAAAAACACTGACAGATGAAAACGATATTTGAATTGTGAAGTCCCGATGAGTTTCTTGCATTTGAGATTTACTAAAACATGGCAGAGAAGTAACTGATAATAGAGAATATTGTGCCAAAAATACAAAAAATATTAATTGTTACTATATTATTATACACTCTTTATGGGACGGGCCTCATCCTTTGACAAAAAACTAATAATCTCAATTTCCTTGTGCAAATGTATTTCTAACAGCGATTTACAGTTACCTATAGAAATTCTCCCCACCCCACTCCCCTTTAAATACAATAGGCTCGAAATGTGTCTTTAACTTTCCCGTGCAGCTGCAAGCGTAATTTTAGTGTGGGCTACCAGTTCAATCCAAAGATGTGGCACTATGTACCGCTGTTGAATTCCGTCAAAAAATATGGTTTCTATTTAGTAAATTTTCAGTAAAGGAAGTTGTGTAATTTTGTCAACGTAATTGCTTTGTTTTATACGCTAAAGGATCCGACTAACGCAGCTTTACTATCACGTTGATTTGTTTCAATACACGCAAGACGGCACCAATGAAAACGGTAGAGGCTTGGCAGGCATTTAAAATATGCACGGCGTCTATGCATCAGTCATATTCCTTAACTGTATGCTTGCCATGATTTGCGAATGTCGTTTGGGTGTTTACATTTGTGCGTTTTCAGGATTTGTGAATATGTCTCACATAATTTTACATATGAGTGGATTTGCGACTATTAGTATACGGAGATGTTAGACGAGACGATACAGCAAGCCCCAAACATATTACATATGAGCGGCTTCGCCACAGATTGCATTAACATGTGTTGAGTCAGGATTCCCTGTTAACACAAATACATTTAAACTAGCCCATGTGTTTGGGAAGATGTCTCTTCAGCGAAGAAAACTTGGAAAAAGATCACATTTGAACGGCTTTTCTTCAGTGTGTGTATACGTGTAAGTGTTCAGTAAGATTGCTTTTAAGTGCAAAAGCCTTTTCACAGAAATGACAATTGCTCTGGTTTGCTTTCTCGTTATTCTGTAAACATTTGTGAATGTATGTAAAATATCTAAACGCATGCCTCTTCGTTTTAAAAACTTAAAATCAGCTCGACAAACAATAATTAACATGAAAAAAGGAAAGTCCTTCAGCAGGAACGGCAATCACGTCCTTCATGCGTATTATCAGACATTATCATACTGCAACGAAAATTCTCAGGGTTTCATTGGTCACAATGCCGAAGACATGAGCCCATGTCTACGTCTCGCGACGTGAACATTTGATGATTCATGGGTGCCTCATACCCTCAAAAAACAAAAACAAAATGGCGGAGATTTCATTGCCGATTCGGTGTGAAAACCGTCAACTTTTATTCTTTCTTATCGCTTTCCTGCGCTTTTCATTGTGGGTGAAATCTGACATAATAGTAAGTAGTGTTGTTTGCCAAAGTAAAGATAATAAAATACCAGTGATTGTGATAAACAATTTTTTTTTTAAAAATCCGCCAAATTTGGCGACGTTTAGAGCGTTGACGACATCAACGTACACATTCGCAACGTCACGTGTTAATACTTAAATAGAGGCGAGTTACGAAGAAATTAGCTGAATAAAAAAGAAACCGTCTTTAATTATTGTTTTATTTTTTAAATATAACTAGTAACAATTTTGAAGTATGGCAAATTCGTTATGTGGATTCTTGACTGTGGACATGGGCTAACATTCCCTGCCTGGCCAAGTATATTTCCCCTCGCCTGACAACAGTACAATATTTCCCCTTGCCATACAACAGTATCTCCGAAATATGGTAATCCATGTGAGGACAATACTTACTCATTTCTTGTTCAACTGCCAACTGTTTAACCAATTCATAAATGACTTACTTGATACCCTAGCCAATCTTGTTGATGTCACGCATATCAACATTGATTTGATACTGAGCGGCAGTTCTAATCTAGATGATACTACGAACTCACGTTATATGTACCTTTCTTACATAGGCATTGTCTGTTGTCCAATCCCATTCATTACTTGAATAAAATAGTGTTTAAAAGAATGAAGTATATTTCCCCTCGTCTGACGGCTCAGGTGAATATACTTTCCAGACAGGGAATGTGAGCCCACGTCAAGTGTCAAGAATCAAAATAACTAATATTATTCCTGGCAATAGTTATGTTGATGGCCTCATGGATAATTGAATAGTTTCAAATGACTTCTCTCGTTAAATAACGTCTTTATTATTGTTATTATTTGGGACTGTGTTCGTGGTAAACAGTGCTGTTATACAGGTCCGGGTTCGATGAATATGTGCCGTGGTCAGATCTAAAGTATTGAAATGCATGGCAAGGTTTGATCGATGTATTCTTCAGCGGTTTGTCATTGTTATAATAAATGTATGATATGGTATTATCTGTTAATTATATTGTATGGTGCATGTCAGAGATAGACATATTGACAAGTTGCCCCGTTGAACTCATCCCATTTAAGAAATATAAAACGTTGAAATAAATAATTGAAAATAAAAGGTTTCTGTGTTTCTTAATATGGGAGTTTATGTCAGTATTGCATTTTAAATAAACAACAGAGAAAGATTAATAACATATTTCTACCTGCTTTGGTGAAAGGTTATTAATAACAGTATACACAAATAAACAAGTGTGTATTAGTGTATAAAAATGAATTGAATGTCAGAAACTGTGACTAATATATCTTATAATAATTAAATATATCTTATAATAACTGGAACTCAGTCCTATTCGTGGATCATAATAAAATTCCATATGGCACATGCAAGTTTTATATCTTCAAACTTGTTTTTTATTTTATCTTGTTCAAACTCCTTCCTCACTCACTCCAAAACTCACGAAAGCAAGCGCTCGCACGCACGCACACACACGCACACACAAACAGACACTTCAACATCTGCACAACATACCCATTTGATTGGCGGCACCTATGATTTTATTCAGCTTTAAGAATAATAGCTGTCGTTGTTTTACACCATACAGCCATGAATCATCATGCAGAGCGGCCGAACAATTTGCATTAATAGTGCATTCATGAATAACAGCCGTATGTCCCTTGTATTAGTTGGAATTAACTAAGCTATAGAACCTCTACACATAATACGACGCAAACTCGGCCAATACGAACCGGAAGTCGGCCAATATAAAAATACAAGGCCAATATGAAGGACCTCGCCAATACGATCTTTAATTGACGTCATACTCTCTCATTAATCACACTATAATTGAAATTAACACAACTACAATTTGTTTATATTTATTTTAATCGCAATCAATACACATAGTCTTCAATACACATATAGCCTTCAAACGTTACATACAGATATATATATATGTGGTTACTAAACAGTCTACTCGCAGGCTGATCTGGGTTTACAATGGACACAAAGGCTGTTGTAGTCGCCCTTAGCAGGCTATGGGATAATTAAATTGTACCCAGGCTGCTCAACCTGAAAAAGGACACTCTTTATTGAAATTGGGTTATTGGGGATCTAGGCATCCAGATATAAGTATTAAAATTCTCCGGTCATGTTTTGTTTCATGAACATGTTCATGTTTGTTTAAATCGAAATCAATACACAACAATATAGAAGAAGCACTTTATTCAAAATCAGTAAGCCATAGGCCCATGTGATCATTCAATATTATACATATATATATTTATAATTCACACATTGCAATATCTGTGAAAAGCGAGAATAAGATTTTATTAGATGACGTAAAAAAATTTGAACAGGTAAATTAATCCACAGGTAAATGTATTTATCAATTATCTGGCAATAGTTGTGCAACTATACAATTCAGATTTACCTCAGGTCCCCGTGCAGGCACGTAGTGGTAAACGTAGTATCTATGTCATGCAAATAATACTTATTTTTACATAGAACTCAGTAGCGGGTTTAAATATATCTTTCTCTCCGGAACTATCAAGAAATGTTATATAATGTTTAAGAATTAAATTTGTTAATTGATAATACTTAAAAATGGGTGGCCATTCATCTTTAAAGCTACATAGTCTCTATTTGTAATGTAGACATCATTTGAGAATCAGGCAGCATCAAAGGAAGATACATGTACACAACAAATAAAGGAATTAGTATAATTATCACTACATATTAGTTTTATAAAGGGCTAAAGACAGTTCATCAAGGATAAAAACCGTTGACGTTATTGACGTAATTGTTTTGGTGCATTATGTTTTTTCTGCATGAATCTCCTTATTTCTTTATTCACACCGCCTTTGCTTGTTGCTTTCGCCATTCCTGTTTATCTCTGGTTCATTATACTTCTCCAGAGTAAGGTTTACTAATGTAGTAGGGGTAATAGCGAAGTCTGACCAAAGTACAGTTACATCTCCTTTGTTTTCTTTGACATTCTCCATCGATGTAGAAGGATAGATATTAGAGTGTGTGTACAGTTTTTTGAGCGGGTCGAATATTTATGTCAGTGGGTTCAGGACAAAAACCAATATCCGTCTTTAGAAAAGCACAAAAAAAGTACTCCGTAATCGGGCGACAATATATACGTTTTAGCTAGCTAGACTAACACGTTTTTTTACGCAACAACATGAAGCTAGCACTTTTGTGCATTGCACTACTGTGTTGTGGCACCACTTGCAATGCTAAGGGTGCAGTGGAAAAACTTTAGAAGGACGTGGCGGAATTGGCTAAACTAGCAGAGGATTTAAAAGAGAATGTAAAAGAAGACCGTACTTCTGTGATGTGGCACCATGTGCGATGCTAAGGTTGTTATGAAAAAACTTTAGAAAGACGTGGCGGAATTGGCTAAACTAGTAGAGGATTTAAAAGAGAATATAAAAGAAGACCGTCATGGTTTGGTTAAATTTCTGCATATATTATAACAATAATTGTAATTTGTTGAACTCGATATCCTCCAAAATAAACATTTCGCTTGTTTTTTATCAGTCTGTAAGCTTTAGTTACCTTTTTCGTTTGTGTTTATATATATATATATATTTTTATAATTTCTTTTTTAATATAAGCCTTGTGTTACTCTATGTTTCATCAGCCTGTAAGCTGCCTTGTGACCATGGAGAGTGTGCGGATCAAGGTGAAAAATGGGTTTGTGTTTGTGAGGAAGGATATACTGGTTTTCATTGTGAAAAACGGTGAAGAGGACAGTGCAGGTATGTTGGACATTGACTTTGGGGATGTACTCAAATGTTGACAATTATTTTCTGAGTATTATAGGCTTATGTTGATGTAGATATGGATTTTTTATTGTTTACAGGAAACCAACAAATGAAAAATATAAATATAGGTCAAATGAAGGTATTATACACGTTTAGAAACTAACCCGCCAAAATAACGAAAAAATGACACTCTAAAGAAAGATAACAATATCGAACAGGGAATCCTCTATCCAGGTGTTCAGATCATATAATGTATATTTGCGATACAAATTACAGGTTTATAAACTTTTTTTTCTAAATACCCGTGATTGAATATGCGTAAAATGAATTATGAGTAGGTAGCCCTTAACTTGACGCTCCAGTTCTGGAGTTTGATATGGCTGGTCAAATCAGTTATATTAATTGTGTCTATAGAGTTTGAATTCTCAAAATATGTAAGTTATATATATTTATATATATACCTCGTCATTAGTATGCTTAGAAACGGAGTACATATGTTGTAAAAATTGCTGTTGTTGCCGGGTTAGCTACCTTAAATTATGGAATTAAGGTTACGTGTTACGGTGAACAGACATTGCATTTTAAGCTGATTGCAAATCATTTTGTTTCAGCTGAGAGAACAGCACAGCTCGACTATTCGATTTTTCGGAAAATAATAAATTATATAGCCATTATATACCATCAGAAAACGAGGCTAAAACAATGAGGGTGTGTGGTTAGGATGCGGGACGGGTATAGGAACTCGGGCTGATATAAAATTATTGTAAGAATATCATACAAAATGATAGTAAAATTTGGAGCAGTGTGTGAACTTTTTATTATTTTCATCAGTTTTAATCCAAAATTGCTGTCATTTAAAAACAAATTGTGAACGAAAGGCAACTCGGAGACGGAGGGGATATCTGGCAATTTTTATCGAGGCCTCATTTCATTTTGTTTTGATATGCGATCTGTGTTATCTGAATTTAATATAAATTGTTTTATATGTAAATGATTGCGTTCAAATTAAAATTTTAATACCAAATAATGGAAGATAAAATGAAAACAATTCCCCTCTCCCTGTCTTCCATGTGAGAGGAGCCTATAAACCAATGGGGAGCAGGGCGGGATCGTTTCATTGATATAGTCGTACATTTGATAAAACAAAACAACACAGATATATGCACAAAACAAACAAAACGAAAAACCATTCGGTTGGTGGCCATGATGGGGTGGTGGGATGTAGAGTGAAACATATTGATCAACTGATGAAAAAAAACAATACAGAGATATGTACAAAAAATATACATTCGGGTGGTGGTGATGATGGGGTGAGGCGGGCGGGTAGGGGATGGGGAGTGTGGGGGTAACATAGCTATATGTGTAAAAAATAGACCGAAAAAAACACAGAAATATGTAAAAAAATAAAATAAATAATAATAATAAAAAAAAATCGAGTTTCGAGTGTGGGGTGGTGGGACGGTGGTGGGTGCGGGGTGGTGGTTGGGGGGCAACATAGCTAAATGTGTAAGAATTGACCAAAACAACACAGAAATATGTAAAACAAAAAATGAGTTTCGAGTAGGTGGTGGGTGGGGAGGCAATTGGGAGGAGGAAGGTGTTTCGAGGGGTGGGGGATGGGCAACATAGCTATATGTGTAAGAATTGACCAAATCAACACAGAGATATGTAAAAAAAAAATAAGGGGAGAGGAGACCGTGCCCCAATATGGGTGAAGTATGATTAAGATGCATAATGCTATAAGAAATCCCAACCAACATTATAGATATAATTTTATACAACAGCTTACACGCAAACATTGATAAACCTTTATTGCACCTTATATGGACCATTACAATTTGAGTTGCATGGGAGCCCAGAATTTGCACAAAACAAAATTACTTATGCAGCCCTTCACAACATACTACATGCATGTGGAAACAAATTCTCAAATTTAGTTGAGCTAAGACAAGAATTGTAAACACAGCTTACACGCAAAATTTGATGTGAAATAGACACATTTTAAGGGCTCGGAATTTAGGTTCCATGGGAGCACATGTATTACAGGAACCAAAACCAAAATTACTTAAGCAGCCATTACGATAATGCTATAAGGAAGCCCATGGCCAAATTTGGTTGTGCTAGGATAAGAAATTTAAGAGACATAGACTTGTAAACACAGCTTACACGCAAACTTTAATGTGGGACGCCGACGCTAACGCCGACGACGTTGCCGGGGTAATTACATAAGCTCTCTTATTCTCCAAATAGTCGAGCTAAAAACAACTATTTGAGAAAAATCTTATATCATCATTATTCAAGACAATATTGACAGTATTTGATAACAATCGTAACCATTTACATGTCTCGGACAGAAATAGATTGTGATCGAAGAGATGTCTCCCAGTGAATAAATTCAAATATCAATCTTTATATGATTTCGTGATTTTTTAAAAAGAAAAAAATATACGTATACGTTCCTGACAAAATTTAGCTTTTAGATTATTCATGTGCTTATATCTACAACTCGAACCAAGCCTCATCGAAGGGTACTTACGCGATCTTAAACAGGGTAAAGGAGGTCTCTGAGGTGTACAATGAATTCCACGACGGCTATGGGTACACGTATGTATCAGCACATCTACTGTCACTGTCAATGAAGAGGATCTTTTAACACCAAAGGATTCGTCAAACTACGATACCAACGTACTGATGGAGCCCAGAATGAGGCGACAGTCAGTCAGCTTTCACAATACAGCTCCATCCCATTATCGGTACAGTACAACGCATATACAGGCTACGCTTTCTTTAAAAAAAACCCAGATGATCCCGTATTTGGACCTCGGACTCCTTCCTGTAGCCAATGCTACCGATCAAATCATACAGGATACAGTGTCAATGGACAATATCAAACATTCAGAAACTGCGACGCAAACTCGAACAGCTATTTCGAGTTCCTTTTCAATAAAGACAACAAACCACCGACCAGCTACAATGTGGATAACGCCTTTATGCGATAATGGGAGACTCGCCCTACGCTGACAGCAGAAAATATACCAGACGATTACTTTTTGCAACAAGATGAACCAAGTGGAGACAACTCACCAAGGGAAAATCAAGAATAAATAAATTCACAAATTTATTTACAACAAGATGAATATATATAAAAATGAATACAAACGAAAAAGTAGAAATATCAAAGTTTTAAATCATGTTTAAAATGAAGTTCACCGCACGTTAGATTAAACTGTTCGGTTTTAATCAGACTAAATATCTGATATCTGTATTTATGATATATGTTTGCTATATCACACGCTATATTATCTCTCAAAGCTATATCTATCCGAGTCCTTCCGGTACAGTTTCCGGAACTAATACTTCACTCCCGCGTAATATTCAATCCCGTCCTTAGCGGTTGCTATTCGTCCCGGTACCCCACATACTTCCACTGACGTAATTCACACGCGACGCCCACTCGCACGATCCTTTCCGGTGATGGCCTAAGTCCCGGTATTACACATTCGGTGACATTATCTGCGTAGCTATCTGAGTAAACAGGCCCTCTTGCATAGTGGCTCCGTGGCTACCGTCTGGTCTGTCGCTCAAATAGCGAATGCTGTCGTTCCCGCGTCCTATGACGGCGTTCCCAACCTACGACCCCGTAGACCACGCTTCCGACAATACGCTCTACATGCTCTACGTTCCTAGCGTATAAGGCTACAACATAGATACCGTTGCTTGTGCAGTGTGACGGCAGTAAAACGTCTCCCCACGCTTGCAAACAGAACTGTTATTCATTCGATCTTTGGAGATCGCTGAGCCCGATACTTATAGTTAGTTATCGGTGGTACATTTTCATTTTTTTTTGTTTTCTTACTTAATTTTTGATTCGGTCGTTCCACTACTCCGGCCGATAAAAGGCTCTGGGTATTGTTTAATCACTCATAGGATATGTTGTCTGCTTTTTATACGCAGGCTTCATAACCGCTGCTCCCAACTAAATTCCATTATGTTTATTTCGCTCTTCGGGGCATTTAATTTTATTAGATACTGGGACCATACGCCGTTCGACATGGGGAATACATTAAAGAAGGCTAACTCCATGTCCACCGCCATATGCATGCCATCTTCGGGATGGTTAAAATTTTGTGCTGTTGATTTTATGAATATTGAGTTCTGCTCAACCCGGGGCTAGAGGGCGTGAGCGGTAGCTAGCATATTTCACTACCACTCATGAACAGTATCAATCAAACCGAGACTGCAATATTTCGTATGTGTCGTGCTCGGCCGTTTCCAAAGGTCCATTATCATACTCTTTTTTTATCACAACATGTCTTTTATAATAGCCCTAAGGTATCACCATACCTAATAACTGATTGCAAAGCAATATTTATTCAGAATGAATAAACCCGAATTATAAACCTTCGTCGAATAGAAATTATGCTAAACCTTAACAAAACGTGTAAAACAATTACAGATGTAAATTATCGACAATGAAATCTCACATTTCTAGATGTAATGCAAAACTTACAACATAATCTTGATAATAATTCAACCATAGACTGAATGAATAATTGATTTTACCTCCCGTTAACACATTATAGGCTATAATGGTACAGCGACCTCAGAGTGATTAAATAATAATGACAATATGCATGATATGAAAACCAACCTCAGAGATATTTATACTGCACAATAAACAATAACCGTTTATGCAATGACGTAATGATAGTTAGAAACCTCCGTAGAAAAATACCTACATCTGAATCGCCTATTCCATTTACTATCTACAGAACAACTGGCATTTTCAATAATGCATATATATGCCCCAATAATCTTACCAGACAATAATTTGCTAAAATAATCTGACGTTTGAAAACGTACAGGAATTAAAGACAATATCCTGCAACTATATATGGCTTTTACCGGCAGATATTTACTTCAGAACAACAATTTAAATATGACAACAATTTACAACAAATAAAGTTCTTACGATTTCAACACTCATATATACAGTCGCTACACGAATACCTGGTGGAACACGCCATCCATGCAAATGTCATGTTACTCGGACTGCTCGGACTGCACATAGTGAAATATCGCTAGCGATTTATAAAAATTAAATATTGGTATGTGTTTCGGTGATTTCCAGTTTTTAGTATTCGTGTTATTTTCAAAAAATCTGGGTGACCGATTATAAATGGTCAGTAGTGTATAAGTACTTAATATGACTTCTCTACACTATATACAACCTTACCGCATCACCTTATCAAAGACAAGCTTATTGCTCTTATTCAAATAAATTTTGCCAGAGAACAATATTAAAACGTTTTTTACTAACGGCAGTTTAGACAATTACACTATGTGGACTTGCCAAGAAGTTTGTGAAGCACTAATTTCCTATTAGATAATATTTACGTCAGGTATGGAACAACCGTTTATAGACAAATTCTTGGTATCCCTATGTGTACGAACTGTGCATCTTTTGTCGCAGATTTGTTATTGTATTTTTATGAAAGAGATTTCATGTTGAGTCGTTCATCCGATACTTCTGACGCCACCATTTAAGTCAGTTTATGAGAGTCCTTGTCGCAGAAGGTTCTTCAAATACCTTTATATTTTAAACATAGATCAGGGTTTGATATTGTTAATTATCCTCACTTAGATGGGGATGTTCTCCGGGTTACTTCTTTTTGGGTCTATGTTTCTCAACTTATTCGCTTTTCTAGAGCTTGTAGTCGAGTTGAGGACTTTAATATTCGTAATCTAAAAACCTATTCCAGCAGTTCTAGCGTTACCATAAACTTTGAAAAACCTTTGCAAAATATTGTTATCGTAATCCAGATCTACTTTTAAAATATAAAAGTAATGTAAGAACGCTTCTGCGACAAGGACTATCACAACCTGACTTCTATGGTGATGTGATTTACAAACTTCGTAAGATTATTGGTCATAATCACTTTCACAGTCTTTATTAAACATGTTAAAACGTTTATCAAAAGAGGTTATGACCCTAACATTTTGCAACGCACTGCATGTTTAGTGGTGGATCCATTTACAGGTCACCAATATGTTTTCCTCTTTGATTGTGCGATGACCGGACAGATTGTGGACCATGCGATGAGGTTTATCTGAAACCTAGATGTTTGTCTTTAATATTATCTTGTCGTACTCTTAACGGTTTATTCTCTTGTTGCTCTGGCTTCTGCCAAGTCATTGAGTACTTACTCTGTGGCTTTCTAGGCTTTTTTTATATTATATAATACATGTTCATGTATGTGTTTTACTTATATTGCCTATTAATGCTGCCGTGTTTGTTAGAGAATATAACCTGTCGGGGATATCTTTATTTACATTGTCCCGTTTATTGGGATCACAATAGGGTAGGAGTGAGGTTTGGTGCACCTTAGAGCCTGGTTTAACCCCCCAGCTGCCCCTTTTTGGCCACTGACCGTAACCCTATTGTCAACCCTTTTGTGTTTGTGATGGCTTTTTTTGGCTTTTATTCATCTTTAAAGTTGTTCTTTGTTTCGGTGCGCGTGTTTCGGTTGACTGTCGTTCTAGAATGCTACTTTTCCTGTTCGATTTTTATATCTACTTTTAATGTTCAAAGTTATAAAGGCCACCATGTGCTCAATGCTACTTAACGGAATGAACAAATTGGATATATCTTGATCATTTAATAACTTTTAAAATTAATGTATATTTCTAACAAAATAAAGTGTAGAACACAAAGATGTACATGTTGCCTGAATAGTAGGGTGTTCATGGCCAAAATCGATGATTATTTTAAAGGGTAGGTGGTAACAAAAATAGAACAAAGCATATTATGTATCAAAATGTTCGTCCTGTTCTGAAGTTTATCAACAATCACCATGAATTGGCAAAAATGAGGGCGAACCAAGTAAACCAATAAGGCATCAAGATGGTCGCCATTTTTGTAAAGATTGGTATGGAGCTTATAGAAAGACAAAATACCATAGGTCACTACTTGTGAGTATATTCTTATTTAGTTTTAGCAATTTAATACATATTTTAACCTTTTCGAGAAAAATAATTGTCCTTATTTTCACAAAAGAGGCCAAAATCGAGGTCAATACTGCAAATTATTTTTAAAAAACGTGTAACAGCCCTATAATATTCAAAATGTATTATACAATTTCTGTTTTTTAACAGTGAATCATGTGCGCTTATTATATTATGTGTTGCTACTATTTAAAGTATTCACTCATACCTGCAGTGTGTGCGTGATGTTTTTGTATTACATGTTCTCGTTTTTGCTTATGATATGATTTAACCAGTGAACTAATAATCTTTTATTAACTCACGGATTTAACACTGACTCCTGTGGGGACTCCATGGTTT
The DNA here is from genome assembly GCA_037043455.1 of Cyrtodaria siliqua. Taxonomy (NCBI): domain Eukaryota; kingdom Metazoa; phylum Mollusca; class Bivalvia; order Adapedonta; family Hiatellidae; genus Cyrtodaria; species Cyrtodaria siliqua. The sequence goes on from JAWPHD010001940.1 coordinate 42,954, forward strand.
AGGTTGAACAAGCTTGTATGTTGTTCAAACTGAACAATGGGGTCCGTTGTCAGTCTTGTATAATTTATTAAATTAGTGTGCATTATTAGTTTCCAGTACACAATGGTAATTAAAATATATACTATTGTTTTACTACTGTTTCTCATCAAATTTATAAGTGTAAATTAAATAATTATTTACTTGATTATCATTACTTTGCAGGGATGATATGTCCTATGTACTAATTGGTGCTTGATTGTTTGTTGTGCGAGTCGATGCGGGGACTCCGTGGTTTGGCTTGCAAAAGGTTGTATATTGTTTAAACTGAGCCACGGAGCCCGTTGTCAGTCTTGTGCAATATATTAAATAAATGTGCATTGTTAATTCGATATAATAATTAACTATGTTAGGCGAGGAGTCGACATAGTGGGTGCGTGATGTTTTTGTATTAAGTTTTCTCGTTTTATTTTATGATATGATTTAACACAGACTCCTGCGAGGACCCGTGGTTTGGGTTGAAAAAGCTTGTATGTTGTTCAAACTGAGCCACGGGGCACGTTGACAGACTTGTAATATATTAAATTAATATGCATTATTAATTCAAGATAATAATTACGTATGTTGTGCGAGGAGTCGACATAGTGTGTGCGTGATGTTTTTGTATTACGTTTTCTCGTTTTATTTTATGATATGATTTAACACAGACTCCTGCGGGGACCCGTGGTTTGGGTTGAAAAAGCTTGTATGTTGTTCTAACTGAGCCACGGGGTCCGTTGTCAGTCTTGTGTAATACATTAAATTAATATGCATTATTGATTCAAGATAATAATTACGTATGTTGTGCGAGTCGACATAGTGTTTGCGTGATGTTTTTGTATTACGTTTTCTCGCTTTATTTTATTGTATGATTTAACACAGACTCCTGCGGGGACCCATGGTTTGGATTGAAAAAAGCTTTAACGTTGTTCAAGCCGAGCTGTGGAGCCCGGTGTCAGTCTTGTGTAATATATTAAATAGGACACATGACGCTGGAAAAAATGAAGTATGGTGGAAAAAAACAACAACAAAAAAACACCTCGGTAGTTTCAGTTGTAATAAATATAACATTTATACTATAATGCAAGATATAAGTTATTAGGATGTAAATACAACATATTAATAACGACACAAAACGAACATTAGATATTTAAATGATGCATAAACAGTCAACAATCAGTGGAAAATGACTGGACCCATCTATGAGTGTCACCAGTTTTTGATAACTCTTGTGGAAATGATACGAATATCTAAGGTTGACTAAGGTTATGCATCCTTGAACTTCTATTTACATATTTTGTAATGACTTTGTATTTTCTTCTTCATATTCCTATTCCATATCATGCATAAAGACTATTAGTCAAGCTGACTTCTTCTTATGTTCTATATTTCCTTTCATTAGTACTGTTCTACGTACCAACGTGTGTGCTTCCCAGCAGCATCTCACCCTATACTCTTCCTGACGGTAGAATAACTTAAATGTATATTGAAACTGCCCTATATAGGGTGAGAATAGGTGAAAATAGGTTTATTTACCCCTGTTAAACGAGTTAAGGGTACAAGTGCCTAAACATTTTCGAATTGGTTACTTGGATGGCGTTTATACTATTCAAATCTGGCGATATTGAACTTAATCCAGGACCCGATACATATACTCCAAATACTGATGAATTCAGACAACACTTATCGATAGTTCACTATAATGTTCAAAGTTTTCTGCATAAAAGTGATATTGTGTATGCTGAGTTGAGTCATTTTGATATACTTGCATTTACCGAAACATGGTTAAGTGCTACTACATCAACCGATGATATTTTATTTACGAATTTTAGTAACCCATTTCGGAGAGATAGATCATCCGACAATCATGGTAGAATTATTGTTTACGTAAAAAATAATTTAAAAGCCACTAGACGTAATGATCTTTAACTACCCAATATAGAGTGCATTTGGTTGGAAATACGTTCACATAATAAGAAAATACTATTTGGAACATTCTATAGACCTCCAAATTCAAATGCTCAAATACTTTCAAGTATTGAACAATCTATAGGATTACCAATCGAAACAAACATATCTGACATAATCAAAGCAAGTGATTTTAATCTTGATATGAATAAACCGCAATCCGCAAATAAAATAACAGACTTATCAAATCAATATAACCTTACTCAACCTATAAGAGAACCAACACATTTTACTGAACATTCCAACTCAATAATCGACTTACTCTACTCTCAAACCCAGGAAACGTTACTGTACGTGGCGTCGGAGAACCTTTTTTTAAATCAAAACGTAATATATCATTGCCCTATTTTCTGTTGTTATAAATACTCTAAACCGAAATATAATGCATACAGACGTACAATATGGCAATATGACAGAGGCGACTACGAATCTCTTAGACGAAATGCAGCAGACGTTAACTGGGACTCGTGTTTTCATACCGACATTGACATATACGCAGACAATATATCTAATAAAATACTTAATCTAGCTGATGAAACGATTCCGAAACAAATATCACTGTTAGACCTTCATATCCACAGTGGTTACATCATGTACATAATGATATTCGAAAAGCAATGAGAAAACGGAAGAAACTCTATGACAAAGCCAAACAAACGAATAACGGGGGACACTGGGAAGAATGCAGACGAATTAGAAACGAAGTTAGAACTATGATACGAAATGCAAGAGAAAATCACTTTGTAAAACTAGCTGACAAATTACATTCAAACATACTTTCTCCTTCTGATTGGTGGAAAACATTGAAATATTTTATAAGTCCAAACAATCGTTAGTCATCTATTCCTCCTTTAAATCATAATGGTAATACAAACACAGACAACAAAGACAAGGCGAATTTATTAAATATTTTTTTCAAAACGCAGTCTAATTTGAATGACATTAACAAGCCACTTCCAGTTTTTGATTTTGATCCTAGAAGGCCAACGCTAAGCAGGATTAACATAACACCGATTAAGGTCAAATCTGTTTTGCAAACCTTAAAGCTAGGCAAGGCAGTAGGGCCAGATAATATTAACAACATAGTACTTAAAGAACAAGCTTCCGAATTAGCTTCACCATTATCAACTCTCTTTAATACATGTAGGTCTCTGGCTATTAGCAAAATTCCTTCTCAGTGGAAGTTAGCCTATGTATGTGCGGTTCTTAAGAAAAATGACCCCTCAGAATTGGCCAACTATCGACCTATTTCACTCCTCAGTACACTAGACAAAGTTATGGAAACAATTATCCACAAACATGTTTTTATTTATTTTTTCTCTCAAATCAAGACATAACTGCTTTCCAATCGGGTTTCGTTCCTAAAGATTCCACGATTATTCAATTAGCTGATATATATATATAATACGTTCTGCAAAGCTCTTAATGATTTCAAAGAACTTCGAGTAGTCTTTTGTGATATTTCTAAAGCTTTTGATAGAGTTTGGCATAAAGGATTGATTTTTAAATTACAGACAGTTGGTATAACGGGCTCTCTTCTACTGTGGTTTTCGGACTACCTTCAAAATTGCAAACAAAGCGTCATACTACCTGGTGAAATCTCCGATAGTGTAAACATAAATGCTGGAGTGCCTCAGGGATCTATACTGGGACCACTGTTATTTCTTGTTTACATTAATGACATTGTTGAAAATATTATCTCAACTATTAAATTATTTGCCGATGATACAAGTCTTAACGTTATAGTTGACTCTCAAACTATCGCTGCAAACATAATAAATAATGACCTGCTAACAATTCATGATTGGGCGGACAAATGGTTGGTATATTTTAATCCCAACAAAACAGAAACACTCCTAATCTCCAGGAAAATAAACAAACCATTGCATCCGCCTCTAATGATGAACGCTGCTATTATTGCAGAAGTCGAAATACATAAACATTTAGGTCTCACACTTTCAAGTAATGGTACATGGAATCACCACATAGATGCTATTAAAGAAAAGGCATGGCAACGCGTAAATGTAATGAGAACATTAAAATTTAAGTAAGACAGAAACTCTCTGGAAAAATATACTTTACATGTATTCGTCCGACTCTTGAATTTGCCGACATCGTATGGGACAACTGTACTAAAGCGCAAGAGCTTGAATTAGAAAAAATCAATATGAAGCTGCCAGAATTGTGACAGGAACAACCAAACTTGTATCCCTAGTAGCCCTTAACCGCGAAACTGGTTGGGAATCTTTGAAAGCTAGAAGACGAAAGCATAGCCTTATATTATATTATAAAATGAATGCAAACTTAACTCCTGCCTTTTTGTCATCCCTTGTCCCAGATAACGTTGGAAACCTCGTTAACTACAATTTAAGAAACGCTGGAAACGCAATAATAGTCCACTGTAATTCACAGCTTTACGACAATTCTTTTCTCCCATCTACAATCCGTGAATGGAACGAACTTCCCCCATCGGCGAGAAATTCCGAGTCTATTAGTGTTTTCAAAACTAGATTGGATAGTAATAGGACTACTGTTCCACAATACTACTTTACTGGTAAGGCCCAGTAAAGGCCCACATTCTCCACACTCGCCTTCGCACTCACTGCAGCAGCTTAAATCAGCATTTATTTTCAAAAAACATTGTAGAAAGTCCACTATGTGTATGTAGATCCTTAGAAGACACTAATCATTTCCTATTGCACTGTCGACTATATACTCCCCAGAGAATAGTAATGAATAATGAGTTACTACACTTGGTCGACGAAATAACACTAGACACCCTACTTTTTGGTGATGAAACACTTTCTCTAGGCGTAAACAAACAAGTTTTCAAAATAGTCCAAAAATATATACTCAATACGAAACGGTTCCTGTAAATTGCATACACTTAACTTAATTTGAATAAATTAAATTTGCTAAACAGTATGCCAATCTGAAAAATCGCTATCATGCTCCCTAAAAGCTGAATCTGCCGCTATAACAATACATCAGTATGGGGATAATATAACAATGCCGCAAATTACTACGCGCGAAATAGTTCACAAGCGCCTGTAAATAGCTGCTCAATATTTGCTTCAAATATTTTTTAATATTTACTTCAAATATTAATCCTATTTGCCTGAAAGACAGAGAGAGAGAGAGAGAGAGAGAGAGAGACAGAGAGAGAGAGAGAGAGAGAGAGAGAGAGAGAGAGAGAGACAGAGAGAGAGAGAGAGAGAGAGAGAGAGAGAGAGAGAGAGAGAGAGAGAGAGACTCATTAACACTCATTAATTAATTATGATAAAATACAACAGGGATTCGTCATTTTGAATGGCTTCTTAATATTTTCTTCAAAATATCAATCCTATCTGACTGAACGAGAGAGAGAGAGAGACAGAGAGAGAGAGAGAGAGAGAGAGAGATAATGACACTCATTGACATTCATTAATTAATTCTGATAAACAACAACAGGGATTCGTCACTTTGAATGGCTTCTTAATATTTTCTTCAAAATATCAATCCTATCTGACTGAACGAGAGAGAGAGAGAGACAGAGAGAGAGAGGGAGAGATAATGACACTCATTGACATTCATTAATTAATTCTGATAAACAACAACAGGGATTCGTCACTTTGAATGGCTTCTTAATATTTTCTTCAAAATATTATCCTGTTTGACTGAAAGAGAGAGAGAGAGAGAATGAGAGAGAGAGAGAAAATGAGAGAGAGAGAGAGATAGTCTGCCTCTCAAACTATCTGCAATACTGTCTGTATGTATGATAGAGCCGGTCAGTTCGTCTGTCCGTCAGTTTATATTTCCTCTTGTCTGGTATATTGTGTGCAATAATATCCGTCTGTATGCATATTTGGTTGTCTCTGTCATTCCATCCGTTCGTGCGTTTAAAATCAAGGAGTGATTAAACTATTTATACTATCACTGTAACAGTTATGTATGTTAAACCGTCTGTCGAAATAATCATGGTTTATCGAAACTCTTCTAAAACAAGTTATGTGCATCTGTAAAATCGCTATTAATCCAGAAAGCACTAGGTAAATTACGATTGTTGTATAATTTGTAAGAAATATACACTCAAGTGATATAAAAACGCAACGCGGGAATTTCCGCTTTATATTATATATACTGCACACTTAATTGCACATAATATTCCAAAGAAATCCCAAGATGTTTTCTTTTAAAAAAAAGTTGCAGTTAACTAGAGAAAGGACACAACTGTATTGTTGTAGACGTTTTAATCACACTACACTTTGTAACAAGAACTTCATAAATGTTGAAGTAGCTCTTTGAACAATTGAGCTAGTTCAGTACTGTATTTAACGTAAATAGTTTGCAAAATGTTGCATCCTAAGTTTGCTCACATGATTGAGCCAAACGCGTACTCTGTGAATAATGAAACATTGAAGGAATACTATTTGCTGTATTATTTGTTGTTTTAGTATTTTTTCCAAAAGGAAAGGTCTTATGTAGCCATGTACCATTCGATTAAAAGCAGCATATTGTACATACAATATATAGCGGAAATTCCCGTGTTGCGTTTTCATATCACTAGAGTGTACAACGATCGTAATAAATAGACTTTATTATGAATATCGATTACAGTTTGGTGTAATTTACTCATCAATTATTTATAATGTAACCTTATTCGGTATAATGTGTTTACCTTTGTAACAAGATCAATGTCATCGACACATTTAAGTCGCGTGTAAATACGTCTTAATAACTACGCTGTCAGTGAATATTCTTTTTCTTTATTATCATGGTATTGTGTCAATATTGGACAAAGTAGACGAATGCAGAGACCAAATTCAACAAAGCAGTGTTTAAACAGTAATATGATTTAATTTACTTCCTTTAAAAGAAAGTGAACGTGTCTTGAACTTGACGTAGGAGAAGAACATCATAAGTATTTTACTTTCGTTCTAATCATTTTTCTTCTTTTGTGTACAGATTCCATGCTGTAATAGTAATGAGAAATAAAATATGTTTAAACCAAACTTCTCATGAACAGACTCAATAAAACCGAGTCTGCTGCTTTATTCTCTGAATTGTGTTTGTTGCTCTCAAAGGATCACCTTTATCAGTATTTATTAACATGCACACTAGCGTTCGTTTAGTGCAGTGTGGCGGCTGTAAAAAGTCTCCCCGTGCTACGAATCAGTAGTGTTATTTTTTACTGGTCCTTTGGGACCAACGAGCCCAATATAGGTGGCTTTAAAGTAGAATACCGCTTAAGCCGGTGCTATGGGGCGTGAGAAGTGTTGCTTCTTTCATTCCTTCTCATGAACAGACTCAATAAAACCGAGTCTGCTGCTTTATTCTCTGAATTGTGTTTGTTGCTCTCAAAGGATCACATTTATCAGTATTTATTGACGTAAACGTGTTGTAGCAATTAAGGCTTTAAGGCTTAAACCGGTGCTACATGTATCGGGCGTGATAGATGTTGCACCGTATATAACGTCTGATGAACAGACTGACTAAATAAAACAGAGTCTTTTCGTGTTTTGTTGTTTCCAAGGGATCCTCTTTTCAGCATTTATAAGAGACAACTATGTTCCTTCAAATAAAACTAAATTGTAATTAAACCTAAACACCTCCACCCACTCTCTCCCCACCCCACCCCACGCACACACATGCGCACTCACCGTGTGCCTAGGTTAGTAACACGTGGTAAATATATCCGATATGTGTAATAATACCATGTTGAGGGTTCGATTTATGAGTTCCTCGAGTACCTTCTTATGGGGTCTATGTTTCTCAACTTATTCGTTTTTCGAGAGCTTGTACTCGATTTATAAACTTTAATATTCGTAATTTATTTATAACTAAAAAGCTACTCCATCATAGCTACCGTTGCCATAAACTTCGTAAAATATTTGCAAAATAATATTATCTTAACCCTGATCTTCTCTCCAAATATAAAAGTAATTTACGAACTCTTCTGTGACAAGGACTATCACGACCTGACTTCTAATATGGCGTGATTTACACACTTCGTGAGATCCTTGGTTATGATCACTTTCATACTGCCTTTGTTTAACTTGTTAAACGGTTTATCAAAAGAGGTTATGACCCTATCATTTTGCAACGTACTGCATACTTGAAATTTACAGTTCGTCATTATGCTTTCCTCTTTAATTGTGCGATAACCGGATAGGCTGTGGACCCTATAATTACGTCTATCTAAAGCCCAAACGGACAGTGGCGTTTGATTTTGTATGCAGTATTGTCTTGTCGTGCCCTCAATGGATTATTCTCTTGTTGCTCTGGTTTTTGCCAAGTCATTGAGTACCTTCTTTGTGGCTTACTAGGCTACTTTTTTTTGTATTGATATATACATGAGCATCATTGTGTTTTACTTACATTGCCTATAAATGCAGCCTTGTTGGTTAGAGAATAGTTCATGGCGGGGATTTCTTTATTTACACTGTCCTGTTTTATTGGGATGAAGTAGGGTAAGTGGGAAGTTTGGTGCAACCTAGAACCTGGTTTAAACACCGTCAACCTTTTTTGCCACTAACCGTTCCAAGGCGGCAGCCCTATAGTCAACTATTTTGTGTTTGTGACGTCATATCCCTTTATTCCTTATTAACATTGCCATTTATGTTTGTCGATTTGCGTGTTTTTCTGTTTACTGTGTTCTGTGAAAGCCGCATTTCCTGCTCGACTTTGATACTTATGTTTAGGCACATATTTTTAAACCATATGTGCATACGTTAATACTTTAATTCATTGTTCAAATACAAATATACTCAGCTACTCAGCCGTACTCTCGGTTTATTTTTAATTTTTAATTTAAGCAAATGTCATTTCCTACATAGTCTACTAACATATATTTTAGACATATCCCACGTTTTAGATTTTTACTGACAGATGAACAATCGTAATAACTGTTATAAAATTGCTTAAATGATGGTGTGGGTAGGATGGGCGGGGAACACCTGCTGTGATTTCTTTCCCTTTTTTTGCAAATATAATACTGACGCCGTATGATGTTATTATGCAGAAAATAAATTTCTGTAGATACACTGTGATTATTATTTAAGTGAAATTAAAAACAAGACGTTCAAACTACAAATTTGCTTTATTATATGTACGCAGATTTAAAGTCAAAACATATACTGGATTAAAGAGAGCTGTAGCTATTTAACACACGTTAATGATGAGAGTAACATTTTCATCAACAAATAATTAAACAAAACGGAACATAGGACTAAATCAGCTTTCAAGTTGACCCTAGTTTTTAGTGGAGTGCGTGGTCCAGTGGTAGAGCGCCGAACTCCAGATCGAGAAGTCGTGGGTTCGATCCTCGCCGCGGCGACGTTATTTATCCTTGAGCAAGATAATTAATCCACATTGCTTAGTACTGGTTCTACCCAGGAAGCCATCGAGAGTGATTGATCTAAGTTGCAATAACTTGTTTCGCAATCGATGTAAAATAAATATGTTTAAACTTAAACTAGAGTCGTTCCTAAAATAATCGTGTAAGCAACCTTTAATTACAAATTGTCCTAATTTGGGAAATGAACATTTATCATTTGCTATTGTGTTTGTGTGTAATCATTAAACCTTGTGTTAAACATGTTAAAGGATGTGTTATGGTGAATATCGATATGTGTAAATAAAACAATAAGGAATACAAATGTTGATTTCACAGACGAGCATTAGTAGTATTGATAGTGGGGCTACTTTGTCTTCCCATACTTATGATTTTTTGGAACGCTTTGGTAATTTCTAAACCAGTTTTACTTGGAACCGGCACAATTTACTAAATACATCAATAGCAGTCAGCAAGTATTTAGTAACTTTATTATACTTTGAAAACGATTGCATATCAACCAAGTCAGCAGACCATATTTTATCAATTTCATTAATAATCAAACGGCGTTGAATGAACTTTCTTCGTATGGGCTTATGAAGTTCATCTGCTAACTTGTCAGTCCATTTTAACGCATTTTCTTCTTTTTTTTTGGTGCTCCAAGACTAATTTTGTATTTTGTACTAATAACTGGCTTGACTAACAATTTTTTAGCAATCTTTTCTCCAATAGTTTTAGACTTGCTAGTTTTTAAACCAGCAAGCATGTTTTTATCGCACGTTGATTTGTTACCGGGATTTTTTTCATAACAATAATAGTGATCTTTGCAAACAGCATCTAATTCATTTACCGGTTCTCCGCTATCAAGGGGGTTACAAGGACCACAATATTTATAACCAGGAAGCGTTAATGCTTTTTCAGGTAATAAAGGCAGTACAGCTTTATGGATATCGATTTTTCCACCTTGTATACTTTTGACAAATTGTGTTTTAGTAATACCACAAGATGCACAAGTTGCTTTTAACATTCTTCTGCCATTGTTTGCTAAAACATACTGAGGATAAATATTTTCAGTAACCATTTTTTCTTTTATACAATAACTCATATATAAATAAGATTAGACTAAACTTCGTTTACAAAATACGATTTTATGATGTTTTCATTTTCTACTGGTTTGTAAGGTTTTAATAATTTGTAAAGAATATCATACGTACTATTTCCTTCTTGTAAGTTTTTAATAAAGAATAAACAAAAATATCCACACAGCACACTTAATTTGTCTGGTACTGGATAGTGTTTTATTTTATATTGTGCGCTAAAACTTCTTTTGGTGGGCTTAAACCAAACGGATCGAAGTAATAATTATCATAGTAACAAGTCCAGTGTGTACCAGGTCCAGTATGATCATCAAGATTAATAATACCAGATTTTGTTTATTTTGTTTTATTGGTAATTTGTTTTTGCTATACACCCCACTGAATTTCTGTATACCTAGCTGCTTAACCCATTTCATTATATCTAAGTTGGAGATAGGTTCATTTTTAAATGTTGTTTTTTTATATATGGGATACTTCTATATGGTCTAATTTGTGGGTCTACTTGTTTAGTTTAATAATATTTTATTGCAGATATGTTACAATACATCAATTCAACACCACAATATTCATAGAAACATATGCAAATGGATTGAACTACAAGTTATTACAACATTAGTTACAGTTCTCTCCATTGTGGCTGAAAAAGTGTATATGATTATCGGTTTGAAATTGTAACAATATATTTAAATATAAATTTACTTGTAAACCATTTCCACGATCAACTCTTAGTCCTATCCCTTTTCTACCTACTTGTAAAACTTTTCCAGTTAAGCCACTAATAAGAGATCCAATCAATGGAATTCCCAGCAATGCAATCAGTCCGAGAAATCCGCCTTGTCAGTTTAATAGGGCAACAACCTTTGGATTGTATTATCTTGTTTATTTGTGGTAGTGTTAATGCATCATTTGATTCAAGTAGTAGTACTTGTTTTTTGTCACTAGGAATAGTTATCATCCCATTTCCGAATAGTTTACCGATTCCAGTACTTGCCAGACCACTTAGTGCTCCTGTTGCTAGAAGTGCTAATACTTTCGGAGCGAGTCTAGCAACTGCTGGTAATATTGTTTTAGTTTACAAACCAGCTAATGCTCCCCAAAGGCCTCCATTTTTAGACTGAGACCTCATTTGCGATTTTGATTTATGTTTAATCCACGCCTACTGTTTATAGCTTTACCAATGTCTTTAATATGAGTTGTTGTTAACAATAAAGGAAAATCTCCAGTTATTTGGTTATTTTTTAACCTAAGTGGTAATTCACTTGTGTTCACATAAGCCCACGCTAAACTCTGTTTCTGACCATCTGTTAAACTTACTGAATAATTTTGGTAAGTCATATATATTATAAGTAAAATTAAACAATAATCAGTTCATTTCCGGTAATATTAGTAGCAACATTTTCCTCGTATAAGACTAAAGCATAAACTTTATATTGGGCAGCAGGAGGTATATTTAATTTATATCTCAAATTTAGTTGTTATGGATTAACACTGACTTCTTCATTACCTGTGCACTTTAAATCAAAATATATCATTCCAAAAATATTTTTAAAATTACTTGTATTCAGTAAAGTTCCAGTTGCTTTATCATTTTGTTTGTAGGAATAATTAATAACATCTCTAAATATTCTGGTGATATTATCATAACTGTATTCATTCTCTGGGTAATAAATTCCGTTTCCAGTTTCCAATCATAGCATTTAGTATTTTTAGCATTTAGTTTAAAAGTATCTAAAATATGAGGATTTTGCTCTTGGTTAGAACTCTTGTCAGCCCTTTGCAAATACACAACAACATGTTTAAGATTTTTAACACCAGCCATTATTCTAAATGCGAATTCAGTTGCTTCAGAGCTTCCGCTTTCTTGTATCATTTCACGAAGGTAAGTCCATCTTGTTTTTGTCATGTGATTTGTCATTACATAATTTATGCCATCGTGGTTAAATATCATTCTAGGTATCCCAAAACTAATTTATTAATAACTACTCGGCCATCATCACCACTTGATTTGAAAATGAGCACATTATCATTTTTCAGTTGCAAGCTAATTTGAATCTGACTAGGACGAAGCATGTTTGTTTCTAAACCTTCAAAGAAGGAATATTTGTTTAATGGAATCATAGAATCAATTTTTTGATTAGTTATGATTAAAGTATGACGAATAGCAAACCCTTGATTATAAGCATCTTCGTCCTTTTGAGATTCTGCATAGCTATTATCGTCTAAATAAAAGTATTCGTTTGCTCCGGTTGTTCTTACATAAGCGCCAGACATTTCCAGTAAACTTTAGACGTTAACACATCTGTGATGATTATTTCCATCGTAAACTGTTTTTCCATGTTGCCTGACTTGAATTTGATTGATTAGTGAAGCTGCATCGTTAATTAAACCATTCTGTCAGCGTCTACGAAAGCAGTTCCATCAGCAAGCTTGTTTACTTGAAAACTGATTTCAAAATATGCGTTATACAATCAAAGTGAGAACTTCTATTATTTATTGTAAATTGATAACCGCTTTTCGTTTGTCTGGTAGCATTTCCAGGTAATACTACAGAAGCATCTAATTGAATAGGTACATATTTGTATCGGGTATTATATTTTTCACTTCAAAACATCTGTATATACTATTAATTAGTTTAATTTTCTATTAAATAATCGTTTAATTCTTATATGAACATTTGCACTTTTAGTTCCCCTCCCGGAAAGTAATCTATTATTTTTTTGTATTTACATATTTTTCGGTTATATTATCAGCTACAACTTTAGCTACATCTTTTGTGGCAGCTTTTGTAAGTTCTTTTAAAATTATCTCACCTTTTGTTTTAGGTTTCACAACTGAAACTAACTTATCAGCAGCCATTTTTCCTACTTCATCCCCAAGTTTTTTAGAACAACTCTCTATGATTTGTTTACCAGCAGTTTCTAATGCCTTTTTACCTGCTGTTTTCACGACTCACTAAATATCTTTGAGCCAACCTTTGAAAAAATGTCAAATATACCGGCTATAATTCAGTTAATCGGTCAACTTGAGTATATGTTCCTGTACTAGTGTCATAAACTTTTTTTAAACGTGTCATATAACATATATTACATTAATTATTTTAAAACAAGTCGAAGCGATGTATGAACTCCGTTGAGATTAATAATTTTACCAGAGAAATTGGTAATGTAAATATTAATACTGTTAATGGTCGTAAATATTAATACTGTTAATGATCGCAGTACCCGTCCCTTATCGGTTCATCTTTAAAAGGATACGATCTCGTAAGATCAGCTGTACTTATTTCATAAATAACATCCCCGTATGATTCATCAACAATAGAATTACTTATCAAATCACAGTGAATATACAATGTATCAATAGAATGTATTATTTTGGTGTCACAGTTCCAAATTTAGTTTCTCTAATTACTCCATCTTTGTCAAACCCAATTAAGGTGTGAAAGTTTGATTCTCTTAAATCAAGCATAGAATGATTGTGAATGGTAACTTAACATTTGAAACTTGATAAATCAAACTCAATTTGTATTAGGACAGGTTGAGTCATCGGTTAAATCACCGTTTACAGTCAATATTTCTTTTATGTAATTATCGATATCAGCATAACTGTAATTTCCATTTGCAAAAATAATAGTTTTCCAATCTGTTCCATTGTGATACCTAATCACTTTGTTATTAAAATCTTCACTAATATTATACCATAAGTAAGTCATAGAATTAATCTTATCGAGTCCAATGCCATACTGTTTGTTCTTGTCTAATATCAATGGTCTATCAAATACAGTTGTAAAATTACTCGGTGTATTTGAGCTATTAATTATTGACGCTTTTTCTGATGATAATACAATTCTTTGTTCTATATAAGTAGACAATATTAATTGCCAAATGAATCACCTTTGTAATACAGTTTAAAACTTGATTTTTCAAAATTGAAAACTTGAGTAGTGCTACGTTTCATTCTTGGAGAGATGGTCCAATAATGAGATTTTGAAAGATATGCTTCAAATATTTCTTTTAGTATTCGTTTACTATTTTCTATTTTTGGTTGACCATATAACTCTCCATGACCTATATTAAACAAACTAAAATATTCTATACCAATGTCTGTATTTGTAACTGTATATGTAAGGTCTTCTTCAACTATATAGAGCCCGGGTTATACAATTGTTGCGCCGAGGGAACGTTTACCACCACCGGGATATTCTGTAGCATATTCTCAACTTTTTACAAATGAACTATATACAAGAGTAAATGCTTCGAGAACATTTTGGCGAATGGTTCTTTCAAGTGATTTTCGTGTCTGGTACGATGCTTAACCAACGTCATCTTTTATAATATATTGCGTCTATTGTAGCTTCAAGAATTAGAATCCGACTTAAATATTCTACTTTTACTTTTAACTCAGAAATTATGCCAAGAAGTGCTGCGTTTCGACTATCAGACTTTTGATTATGCTCTTTAAGAGAAGCCATTTCGCCATCAAAATCTTTGCTTTTTTTATCCTGGGTAGATTTCAATTGCTTTGAAACATCATCAATAGCAGTTTCTAGTTTATTAGTGTCAACCAGTTTGTTCAGAGCAGTCTCCAGCGTCTTGCTGCCAACCATTTTCTTTTTGATATCTTCAAACTCTTTGCTGATATCGCCAACGTTAGTGTTTATCTGCTCATTTAATATTTTAATTTGATTTTTTTCGGTAGCAAAAGCAGTTTTCATTTGTTTTGTAACATCAGCAATAACAGTTTCTAGTTCATTGTTGTCAACTATTTGTTTATTGATTTCCTTAATTCGCTCATTAATTATTTTTTTAATTTCGATCACCAAATTAATGGTTATCCATTTATTCACCCCGTAATAGGTCTGTGAGGGTCGGGGTGGGCCACCCCTCAACAAATCGTACATATATTGATGTAATATGCATAATATTTAGTAAATATGAACATTTTTCAAAATATTTAGAAGAAAAAAAAAATGCATATCTTGATAAGAAACTATATAAATGGGGAGGTTTCTTTTTATATTTCTTTACAATATTCAAAAGAAGATTTAAAGTACAATTTTGATAGAAGGGGCTCTCTGTAATCTGAGGGTCTTTCAAAAAAAAAATAAAAAAAATTGTATTTACAAATACACCAGATTGCTGTGTGTCCCTTTGAATCTTGATATTTACAAAATTTTCAAAATATTTATTTTGTTTCTTTAATACGCCTTCATTGATAATTGTAAAGAAATATTTGTGTTTTTTTCAAAACCCAGCATATATATCTTGTATAAAGAATTGTTTAACGTAGATAGATACAATGCTAACATAATCAACTATGAGTGTTTTTATTCAAGATCCACATACCATCTCTGAGAGTTTTCCAACCGTTGACTGTGAAACAAAAATGGTGTTATCCACTAAATATATAAAGAAAAGACAAGATATTTCTATGGAGGTGTGACTCTTCCATATTCAGTGGGAACAGCGGGGAACATACCTTAACAGTTATTACACATTTCTTGGGATTTTTCCTTTGTCAAAAAAGACAAAACAAAAAACAAGAAGAAGGAACAAGATAGATGAAACAAGCTAGATGTGTTGCACAGTGTAACTTAAAATTTAAAACAAAACTAATTATTAAGTAGGGATTTATAAGTCAACCAAGGTTTTTCGAATTTATCAAATGTAAAACTTTTAATTGCGTTTATTTTTTCAGTTTGATATATGTATTTAATTTGTGGTTTGAAATTTCCGAACAATGGTAATCTTCCGTCTAGCTTACATTTATATATAAAATATTTTGCATGTAAAATTAGTTTATTTAGAACATTGTCATATTCACTAGACCCAAAAATTATAACTTTTGTAGTCCATTCCGGTTGAATTATTATATTATTATCATTGCAAGTAATCTTAAAAATATTCCAAAACGATTTGGTATATTTACATTCCCAAAATAAATGTGTAATGGTTTCTGGAGACTCTGTGCAAAAGCTACAGGAGTTATCGTTTTTTATCTTCATTTTTGTCAAAAGGATGTTTGTAGCAGTAATTCTGTGATTTATTTCTTCTTGAAACCATTTTAATCGTGTATCTTTTGTACATTTAAAAGGTATTTTGAATATGTCATTCCAATCTCTGTCTACATTTATATCATATTGTCCCCAATTCGCTCATTAATACTTTAAACACCAGTTTGTATTTTTTCACTCAGATTTTTATAGAACTCGCTATCTTCCGATGCATCTTCTTTATTTTCTAGCTCTTTTAAAGCATCACCCAAATGTTTTATTTCATCTTTTAAACCGTTTTGAATTTCGGTTTGCTTGTAACTTTGTTTGTATTTGACTAAGTTTATCATCAACACCTGTTGTTAAATTTTTCATCATGTCTGGAATTTTATCAATATTATAGTCACGTATGAGCTTTGCTACTCTTCTTACAGTAAATTGCTTTGTTGCTGCATCATTTGATTTTTCTGGATTACCAACATTGATAATTTTAATATTATCCATATTAAGATCACATTTTAGAATGTGTTCCTGGTTTTAACCTTGTGAAGATAATTAACCAGATGTTTTTGTTTTACATACTCAGATAGCACAATACCAAAATTTGTAATATTAACACTGCCAGTAGTGACTTCCTCGCCAAGATCATTAAAAAGTCCCATTATATATAATATATATTACATTTTATTTCACCGTCGAAGTTACGTTTTACTAAATTCTTTCGATCTCTGTTACAAATCGCCGATGAAGTTACGTTTTACTAACTTTCAAGGACGATCAAGATACAGAAAGTCGTACTGCTTGTCAGTTGCTTTTTTATACTGATCTTTGCTGACATCTTGTTCGTTGGAAAGCATACCCAGCTCACGATTAGTTGCAGTCACAAAGAAGATGTAATGAGAGCAATTCAACCGAATGTCTTTGGGAGTTTTGTAATAAGATTGAGATAAATAAATTACACAATACTTTTTGTGTCATCCTTGGATGAAATAATTAATATTATCGTTTTGATTGCGATCACAAACATAATCATCAAAAATGACTATCTTCTGATTATCTGAATCTAAAGAATCCACGGGGATAACGTCATCATTTGAACATTCTAATATGTCTTCGACTGGGATTTCATTCTTTTTAGCTATTTTTTCAAGTTTTTGTGACAAGACCTGATTCGACTGTTCCAAGTTGTAAGCAAACAAGTAAATCTTGTCATAGTAAACTAAAGGTTTTAATAGCATGTAACTAATGTGTTTGTTTTGCCAGAACTTGAATTACCACAAATTAACACTCTAAAACAACAGTCAGGCGTAAAGTTCCATATTTGTTTAAAATAACCATCTTTTGTTTTCATGTCATAGTTTGGAATTTCCATTATAATAATACTTGGATAATAATAATATTGTCTACTATTATATATGTCTAAAGTGTATTGTGGTATAAAGCAAATCCCTCGTGGCAAACAACTTGGAACAGAAAAAGAATGTATTAAAGCCAACCAAGTTAGGTATTACGGCTTAAAAAAAAAGTCAAAAAGACTTCCCGAACCAACAAAACAAAAATAACCAGATTTTAGGAAAGTAAAAAGTTTTAAAAACCCGGGAAAATTATCAAAAACCGAAGAACATCCCAATATTGTTTATCTCATAGCACTGGAAGCCGAAACAAGGGGAATCAATAATCAGTTAAAAACGACAACGGCAGAAAAATGATAACACGTCTGAAAAAATAAAAGAAGAAAGTGCAATAGCACGCGAAAATATTAAGGCAATCAAAGAAAATAATAAAAAAAATAATACAAAACCACCGGCTAAACCTCCAGCGAAAAAGACAAAACCACCGGCTAAACATCCAGCCAAAAAAACACCGGCTAAACCTCCAGCCAAAAAAAACACCGGCTAATCCTCCAGCCAAAAAAAGCAAAACCACCGGCTAAACCTTCAGCCAAAAAAGCAACCAAAAAAGAAAAATCATCCGGCTAAACCTCCAGCGATAAAAGCAACCAAAAACATAATATGATTTAACTTATTTTAACTTGTCTTAGTTTATCATATTTTAATCTAACCTTATATTATACATGTCTTTGTTAAAATGGAATTAATTAGCAGATAAAAAGCAAAAAGCGAGTGAGCTTCCGGAAAAAATAGAAAAAGAAACTAGCCGTGATTTATACACAGAAATATTTAAACCTGTAACTAGCGAAATAAGAGTCAGTCAGAACAGTTAACAAAGCAGTTAGCTTCTCTAATAAGACAGCAATTAGCCACTCCTCCGGCAGCAATAGGTGAGAAAGTACAAGAACAAACCACTTACCAGGGATTACCCCTGTTATTTGATGAGGAGCCTCGTAAAAGAATAAAGCATGCCGAACAGGCAATTATGATTGATCCAGATGCTGGAATTAATAAAGATATGATGGAGAGACGCAAATTTCCCTCGGACAATACTTAAGGATAAATATGAAGATGTTTTAGGCACAATGGTTAAAGAGGCTTCTGAAGCAATTTCTGATATTGGCCAAACAAGGACTAATCTTACTAAACAAATGAAAAAGGAAAAAGATAAAACATTAAAGAAAAACATTAAAAGACGAAAATGAAGCATTGGAAAGAGAGTCAGACGGATTAAGATATTATAGAAGTAGGCTTCTGGCAATAATTGAAAATGCTCCCGTCTTTGGCAAGGGATTACAACAAAATAACAATTCCTACAAAGTCGACAAAGATGGTCACTATGGAATGTTACAAATTGATTTACCTGAGCTTGTTGGTCATCACAAACTTATTGCCAAACAAGGAGAAGCAGTTGTGCTAGACCTAAAAGTAGATGATGATTTTATATACTTGATAACAAAGCGTTACAATAATAAAAAAACGTATTCAAAGCTGTCCCCGAATGCTTTTAAGGAACTAACATAATTATCTGGTTTGCCAATTCATAAAGGTTCTTCAAAGTTCAAAAAGATTTTAGGAGGTTGTGTTAATGTTAATATTACAACATTCCTGATGATTTGGTTAATGATCTGGAGTTAGTATGTGGAATTATCGAATCAGGAAATAATAGTCCACAGTTAATAAATAAAGGTATTAGCATAATTGATGAATTATTAAAAATAGGCAAAATATCACCTAAAGAACATGAGCAACTATTTTCTAAATATTTGGTTAAATTATTGTCTAACTATAATTATACATGAAAAGCAAGGAAGTATTAATTGATCACTTGAAACGACTTGTGGCTGCATACAGGCGCAGTTATAAATTGTGCGGTATTATAAACACAACATTACAGATTGCCAGTGGAATAATTGCTTGTGGTGCTGTTCTAGCATTAGTTCCAGCAATTCCTGTTTTCGCGGCTGTAGTTAGCGCAGTTCCTCCAGTAGTTGCTGTTTTAGCGAGCTAAACAAGAATAGCAGAAAAAAAGACTTTTTTGAAAACACATCATAGAAGTTGTAAACAACTTATTTCATATGTCCAAACAACCGTAGGACTAGCAAATGACGAAGAGGTAATCAGAATTGCCTCTAATTAAATGTTAGAAATTCAAAAGAATGATAACTTTAGAGAACCTCTGGAAATGTATATAAAAAGGTACAAGCTTACTGGAGCATCTGTTCAAGTTAATCGGTCATGGCATCCAATCGTAATTCTTTTTCAACTTGTTTCCATATCCTATCGTACTTTTCTCTAGTAGATCTAGCGCAATCTATAGTGCGGTTCTTGAGAAAAATGTCATTTAATGTTTCTACCATTGTTAATAATGGCGGCCATCTTGAATATCGGATTGACCTATTTTTTTATTTAACGTCTATGAGCAATCTGTGTATTTTTTGACCATGTGATTTCAGATTAACTTCTGCAAACGCCTTTTCCCTGTATAAATCCATGGAAAACATATAACATATCTATGTGCAAAATTTGGAACCCCACCGGCACCACCCAAGTCCAGGGCAGGGCCATTTTAGAATCTGGGGAAAACAAAGAAACAACAACACACACATTTAATAATGTAGTACAGAGGATCAGTTGTAAAATAAACTGTTAAAATATATGATGTGGTATTGAATATTGAATGTCAAATCGACCCCTTTTTATTCTTCTGTATGACTCCTCTAAATTGAAGCATCCATGATCTATTTGATTATAACTGACATAGTGGTTTCAGAGAAAATGCTGATAATGCATTTTCCTTTTGCAGTATCAAGACTTCGTGTTAACACGCGAAATCTCTATAAACAAACGATAGATCCCCGGGACTGGACGATTTTTGACGACAGTCTATATCAAACATTCAAACATGCATAGTCATTCATTACCACGTCAGAACTGGAAAACACTGAACATGAGAATGTTAAGGTAAATAAATAGTATGCGGGCTAAACAAGGTAAATAAATAGTATGCGGGCTATACAAGGTTAATAACTAGTATGCGGGCTATACAAGTAATTCCGTCTTTAAGCGTATATTTGGGTGTAAGAATGTGTCGTACGTTTTTGTTTGTATCTTCTCAATAATCGATTGCTTTACAATTACAGAAACAACACACAGAATATTTAATGAAAGCGCGTAAGTTATAATAGCGTTTCTTTTAAATAATATTAGGCCACTGTGTATCAAATAAATATGACGCCATTACGTTCTTTCAATATTTAAGTAAACTGAACTAAAATTCTGTTCGTCCAGACCTAAACACTTTGTAAGAATATATGTCCGTTTTATTTTATTTGACTTGAACAGTCGAATCGTACAGAGAGAAAGAGAGAGAGAGAGAGAGAGAGAGAGAGAGACAGACAGACAGACAGACAGACAGATAGAGAGAGAGACAGAGACAGCTGAGAGACAGAGACATAGAGAGAGAGAGAGAGAGAGAGAGAGAGAGAGAGAGAGAGAGAGAAGCATAACGATACAGAAGAATGCGGCAATCAACACAATCTTACTTTCTAATTGTTATTTTGAGAAAATGAGAGAGAGAGAGAGAGAGAGAGAGACAGACAGAGACAGAGACAGAGACAGACAGACAGACAGACAGACAGACAGGCAGACACTTAAACTCCCAAACAAAAGTGGGTGGTCTGCCTCCACCACGAAAAAATCGACAGTCATATATAACCTTACATGTGTTAAAATGACGTAAAACACCATACAAACAAACAAAACAAAAAAAATGTTAGCACAGACAGACAGACAGACAGACAGAGACGAGAACAAGAACGATACAGAAGGATCCGGCAATCAACATAATCTTACTTTCGAATTGTTGTTTCGCATACAGGAGGATAGACTCCTGTACATGGATCTGGCCTGTTAACGTATCAATACGACGGTTTCACACCGCCCCTCAACTCCTTTAACTAACTTATGAACGAAAGGACATTAGTTTAAAGAAGTTCTTCCAGGCGTTTTGGTGATCTGGAGTACGTGGCTAATTATTTTGAAAGATCCAGCCATCAAAATTCTAATTGTACATAATATCTACAGCACAGTGTACTATAATGAAACAACTATTGGGGATGAGGTGAACAATGACAATCAACCTATTTAAATAAGCTAGGTTCGACTTTGTTTCTCCGTAAAACGTGTGTTACATTCGAATGTATATATTCTGTTCTAAAACGTGTATGTATAAGTTGAATGAATTCGGAAACACGTGCGTGTGTAATATTCGTATAGCATTGCTATACTATGTATTAAACGTGTATTAATGATACACGTGTGTCAAGTTTAAGATGCATAAGTACTACTATATTATTTTCTTACATCTGAACGAACACATTTAATGTACAGTACTGCTATTCTGTTCTGTCACTAAACGCAATAAAATGTACTACAAACTTGAAACAAACACACCATGTATTCGTAGTTCTAGTTTGTGTTTGTATGACGTTTACGTTATTATTTTCTTTTAAAACACACCGCGTATTCGTAGTTCTAGTATGTATTTGTATGGCGTTTACGTTATTTTCAACACATGTAAGGTTATGACAGTCGATTTTTTTGTGGTGGAGGCAGGCCACCTACTTTTCCTGGCTAGGACCAGTACTGTACGCCTTTCGTAATTCATAAGAATCGGCACTTCCTCATTTACAGGTGAGAGGCGAGAAGTTTTACAACGTAACGCCGTTAACCCCTCTGCTACGGAACTAGAACAACAAATATATTAGACGAAGTATTTTAATTCTTTTCTTTATTGTCATACTGTACAGACCACCACACATCTGACACTCTCTACCACAACGAAGGACACGTTCACACGAATTTGTATTTGATGCAAATTTGAAGCGTGCCAACGGCTAACTGAATTAAACATACACATTAATATCAATGAGATAGAATATCAATGAGATAGTCATTGTGTAGCATTGTTGATACAGTAGCGTCTTCAAACACCGGAGTCGATTATTTATAATGCAAGTACTATTTGAGAATAATTATCAAGGTCCAATTGTATTAATTGAAAAATAATTGAAATTGAATATTACTATTCATGCGATTCTGTTCCAATAATTAACCTTGTTCTTGTTCAAACAATTTCATTTGGAAGGTCAGATTACTTCAAACATATTGTTATAATTGTATAGTCTGATAATTATCATAAATGCTTTGATAGTTTGTAAACATTCTTCTATATTTACTTTTTTAAACTTAGACATAGTAAGTTGAAGACCTTATCTATATTTAATAACTTGTGTTGTTACGATTTTAGTTTTTGGTTTAATTATATAAAATATATGCCTCACATCTTTTAATTCGCAATAATAATTGTTTTAATATTAACTTGAAACTTGACCTGGTTTTTAATTGTTTACAATTGGTTCATGAGAATATAATTAAGTTATTGTTTAACGGCTCATCGACACAGGTTATTTCGTGCCGTTCCAGAAAGGGGAAAAGGGTACATAGGAATCCGGGGTACAGTGCCCTTACCGTACACTTAAAGGTACGCATGGCAATCTTAAAATTGTCATCAAGCTTAAAAATTAACATTTATTAAACAAGTATCATTTTAACTTGAATCCTGCTTGATTAATATATTAAATAAATTACTTGAATTTTATATTGTTCTTCGCAATTTTACCATATATTGAAATATATTAATGACGCAATCCAACAAACTGTTAGAAATATGCGAAAACAATTTGCTTTATACATGTTATATATACTATGCTTATAATTAGTATTACTTATTGAAAGAATACAAAATTATGTAGAAAAACTAAAGGAACGCCGGGAGTTTTAAACAAATCAGGATGGTCAAGTATCCCTTTAATTTCCATCAGATTCCGATGTTTTTAGCGTGTTAGTAGGATCTACTCCAATAGAAGGGATTGACCGGTTTGCGTCACCATCTGACGGACTAGGCTAACAGACTTCAATACAAGGGACCGACCGGGCTACGTCACCATCTGACGGACAAGGTAAGGCTAATAGACGTCAATACAAGGGACCGACCGGTCTACGTCACCATCTGATTGACAATGCTAATAGACGTCAATACAAGGAACCGACTGGTCTACGTCCCCATCTGACGGACAAGGCTAACAGGCTTCAATACAAGGGACCGACCGGGCTACGTCACCATCTGACAGACAAGGCTAATATACGTCAATACAAGGGATCGACCGGTCTACGTCACCATCTGACGGACAAGGCTAATAGACGTCAATACAAGGGAACGACCTGTCTACGTCATCATCTGACGGACAAGGCTAATAGACGTCAATACAAGGGACTGACTGGACTACGTCACCATCTGACGGACATGTCTAATAGACGTCAATACAAGAAACCAACTGGTCTACGTCCCCATCTGACGGACAAGGCTAATAGACGTCAATACAAGGGACCGACCGGTATACGTCTCCATCTGACGTACAAACTAAAAGACGTCTATACAAGGGACAGACGGCTGTTTCCCCATCTGACGGACAAGGATAACAGACGTCAATACAAGGGACCGACCGGTCTACGTCCCCATCTGACGTACAAACTCATAGACGTCAATACAAGGGGCGGACCGGTCTAAGTCCCCATCTGAAGGACAAGGCTAATAGACGTCAATACAAGGGACCGACCGGTCTACGTCCCCATCTGACGGACAAGGCTATGGAAAGGATAATACACGTCTATAATCATGATAATGCTTTTGTTTTAGGACAATTCGAAGTAAAACAGCTCGTCACTTTGGGTAGGGATGTCTTCTATATCAGAGTTTATCCTCAGAGCATTTTAACATAAACAATGGGATATATTTGTTATTTAGAGTAAGACAGGTTCCGAGAATCCTGTGTATCATTCTCCTCTCTCTGGCGAGGCTCGAAATAACCAAATAGTATAATGTGTATGAACAACTGCAATTCAATTAAAGGAACAACAATTATTATACATATTCGGCAGCATATATCAACACCGATTAACGAATCCGTAATATATCGGTAATTTTATGCCCCCAACCCAATCAACCTCTATCGGGCTTTTGGATGCGTCCGTGGCCGAGTGGTTAGAGACTCTGACTTGAAATCACTTGCCCTTCACCGCTTTGGGTTCGATCCCTACTGGGCCTAGGAAACTTGATGTGAGGAAAAAGTGCCCGGGGCACCTCGGATCTTCCTCCACTGATGGAAGCTGGAAAGTCGTCATATGTTAGCTGTTGGGCTTTAACGTCCCCATCCAAAAGACGAGGCTACGGGAAATGCCTTTCATAAGGACAATCAGACATAACCTATTGACGTCAGTGAGGCTCGACCCCATGATATCCGGAATTAGAGTTGAACTTGTTATCTACGGGCAAAGAGAACAGCATTGGCATATGACCTTGACTTAAGATCTCAAATCTGATACGCATTTAATTTACCTATAGTATACCTATTCCAGTGTTTCGCACTGTTAGTATTTATGGATCGGACACAGATCATACGACCGAAGGTGGTTTAAATTTATTTAGATTTGTTGCAGACGGGAAGTGATAGACTGCTGGAAATGCAAGCACAAATATACTGGGTGTACTGCTGGGATCATTCATGGTCCAGACTTTATTGTATTTATACCAATAGGATGTGAATAGAATTTTTAATCCCGACACACATGCAGCGCGGTCAATATAGCGTACTCGCATCTCATCTTGCAGCCCCGTCTATGCGTTGGAAGTGAGGAGGTACTGTGGTTGTCTGTTGGGACACGTGGGATTTCCTCCTTCTGGAAGATTTCACTTACGCTGGTATCCGTTCTATCAAGAGTGAACTATAAAAGCTGTATAGCTAGTTTCAACATCAATGTAAATTGATACATCTAACAAGCATTAACATATGCTAGTCTGAGAGTCAATAACAGTCTCCGAGTGGCAGACTAATAAAAGTGTATCAATTTCTCCATATTTTCTGAAAACTACAACACTTTTATATCAACAACTATGCTCCAAAAAGAAGTTTTCTTCCCCGCTATCAAACAAATTTACAGGCGTACACTACTGTCTTTTGTCCTCCTCCTCCCTACCCTTTGACTCACATTCATCACCAATGTCACAACCCCATTTCCCAAACCGTTCATACACGTGAAACATGTATGTTTAACTTCAACTCTGGAGCGGTCTGTCCAATACACATCTTAGAGTTTTATCGAAGCGTGAGCAATACAAAGTCTTGCTGATACCTTGAAGCAAAACAATATTTGAAAATTGTGTTTATTTAAATAACAATTATATCTTGTGATAAATATTGGTTGGCATGAAGTTAACTGATTAATACCAGATTGTCTAGGAATATAATGTACACGTCAGTCATTAACAAGTGGTATTGTTGTTAATACTAGTATCTTAAGGAATAGTTTATGTACACCAAATTGATGCCTGGCAGTAGCATATCATAAAGCACTTGCTCTGTTCAAAGGTAAAGTAATGCCTTGGCCATGAAGTTTTTTTGGACTTCCGTTTTGTGCGACTGTCGGTACTAAATTCCCTGTATATGTGTTGCAAGGTTAGCTATTGGCTAGGCATTAGCGATTGACAAGTGTCATTCAAACAACTAATGGCACCGCAGACGGCCTTACAAACTATTTCTGTATATCTAGGCATATTATTAAAGAAAATCGTTTATATATATTTGCCAGATCATTTACAGGACACTGCGAGTACTGTACATGATTTCGTCAGCGTAAAAATAACAGCCGTGGTATACATTTAAAAACTGTCTGAGAGCGATAATTAAAGGAAATCGTTTATATATATTTATCCGAGTATTTACAGAACACCGTGATACCAGTACATGATTTCGTCAGAGTAAACCTAACTGTCGTTGTATTCATTTAAAAAAGGCAGTTCTTTAAAGGAAATATTTTATATATTTTGTCTGATAATTTACAAGACATCGTGAATACAGTACAAGATGTTCGTCAGCGTTTACCTAGCGTTCGCCTTCTCCCTAGTTTGTCCCATGACAGCCACCCGAGACAGCTATTTAAAAGTGTTTAAAGGAAAACAAGTGAACAACGTGTTTGAAACACATCTAGGCTTGTCCCTGATTCGGTGCTCGTCTAAATGCACGCAGGGAGTCGGAAACAACTGCCGAACGGCAACATTTCATCGCCAGAACAAGACGTGCCAGCTGAGTGCGGATGATCTGGCAAGCGCCACGGACGTCGCTAACTTGGAAATTGTGACACTTCGGTTTTTAGCAGGTAAGACGATTATAATCTGTCACAAAATAGTTTACTAAATCATACATACATACATTCTTTCAGCGCGTGTACGGAAACTAGCAAGCAGTTATTTAATATAACAATAACAATTATAATAATTAGAGATTAATACATGGGTGGTACGTTATTGTCCGTCATATTGGCCCGATACTTCAATATCAGCCCGAAGGCTTTATATTGGCATCATTTTGGTTTTTGAGGACTTGATATACTCATTTAGTACTCTATCGTTACCCGCGGATTCATTATTTCTAAGCAAGAGTATGCTTTTTTCTATTTCGTCTTTTGTTATATGTGATTTCAAGATGTAGTTATCATTTGAAATATCAATGTTATTCAGAATTTCGGTTTCATCCTATCGTGATTTTCGCTATTACTGGCCTACTTGAACTATTCAAATAGTGATTCTAATGAGGCCATTGTTACGCTATTCTTTTGTTTATCCTTTATATTTAAGTACTTCCCGTAACCCTTTGGCAACTTACTTTGCATATTTCTTAGGGTTTATTCATTATATTTATTTATTTATTTGTTCATGATATTTTTTATACTTTTTACTATATCGTGAGGATAGTTGCTAACTTGGTGGCTACATTATCTTTGAAATTTTGATTAGCACTATCCCTTGGTATAAACCCATTTAACATTTCATTTATGTCATCAGTTTTGATATTAGTAAATTCAGTGAAGAATGTATTGTTCCAGTTTGGTTTGTTAGAGCTAACAGATTCTTTTTTATCACCGTTTTTACTTTTTATATTTATTTTACATTCTAGTAGTGAATGGCCATCAGAAAAGAGACTGCCAAAGTCAATTATATTGAAATTATTCAGAAGTATATAACCTTTCAGGATTGATATGATATAATCAATAACGGATAGGTTTCTAAAAGTCATTTTCCTTACATTTTTGTCTTTGCCACATCTGCCGTTTAGTATAACAAAATTATTGCTTTTACATAAATCAATACGTTTAAACCCATGGTTATTTTTTTCTTGTCTTGTGACTTTATGTAGAGAATTATACTCTGAATTTCCATTGCTGATTTTTGATCAAAAATGTTGATTGCTTCTTCATCAAAATCAAAAAGTTCTGACAAAAAATCATCACATGTAATGAAATCCGGTAATTCTTCAGTATGTGCATTAAAATCTCCGAACAGGTAAACATGGCTGTATTTACTGCAGTGTGTCCCATTAACAAAGTGTTTGTTTTCATTATTTTAATTTATTCATGAATATAATAAAAAGTATTACATTTTTATCGGTGAAAGATTGGGATTTCTCAGTGAAAGAATATCCAATAAAGCGAATAATTTCGGTTAAAATCATGTATAAACTGATTTAAAATGTAATAAACAGATTATTTAACTGCTGAGTTCGATTATAGGGAAATCCTTCACGAGATGGTAGTCGTGTTTCTTTTCACTCACTCGCATACGCTCGTTTGTGAAAAGAACCACTCGACTACCATCTCGTGAAGGATTTCCCTATAATCGATCCCAGCAGTTGAATAATCTCTATATACTTTGTCAATGTTATTTTCTTTTTGGTTCGTATGTGATTTTCATAATATCGCATGGTGAAGTAGCAGCGAATAATTACTTTGAGTGTATTGTTACATTGTATACAAAACGTGACCCCGTGGCCCTGTAAACACGTTTGCCCCTAAAACATTGTCCCCTCTCACCGCCTCGGGTTCAAATTCCAAGTGATTGCCCCAACCCTTGTCAAGTGAGGAAGAGGTTTACAGTTATGTGCGACACTCAACGTGCAGTTGAGATTCCGTAAATGTGTTAATATTTATTTAAGACAATTAGGGATAGCATTTCCCAATTCCCAGAACAGAATAGAAGCAGAACATATGCTTTATTGACTTGTACAGAGTACATAATCATTCAAATGGACATACATATATAAACATGTTAATAACACACACGCACACACACGCACGCACACACGCATGTACTCACGCGCATACGCATGCGCATACTCAGGCTCCCATACACAAAGCAAATACTAATTGAAAAAATTAAATCAGAGATGTTAAAATATTCAATAGGAGAAAACGACGTCACGTGTTATATTTTATCCAATGAAATATCGCTTAATAAGGATGGGCTATGGATAGTTGTACAAACTACATATTAAATGTATAATCACATGTTTTCTAGATTGTTCATACCACATTTGGTTAACCACTGGTGGGTTAAATACTAAAGTCCTACCATATTTGGTTAACCACTGGTGGGTTAAATACTGGAGTCATACCACATTTTGTTAACCGCTTGTGGGTTAAATACTGGAGACATACCACATTTATTTAACCTCTGGTAGGTTAAATACTGTAGTGATATCACATTTGGTTAACCACTGGTGGGTTAAATACTGGAGTGATACCACATTTGGATAACCACTGTTGGGTTAATTACTGTAGTGATATCACATTTGGTTAACCACTGGTGGGTTAAATACTGGAGTGATACCACATTTGGATAACCACTGTTGGGTTAATTACTGGAGTCATACCACATTTGGTTAACCACTGTTGGGTTAAATACTGGAGTGATACCACATTTGGTTAACTACTGGTGGGTTAAATACTGGAGTGATACCACATTTGGTTAACCACTGGTAGGTTAAATACTAGAGCGATATCACATTTGGTTAACCACTGGTGGGTTAAATACTGGAGTCATACCACATTCGGTTGACCACTGGTGGGTTAAATACTGGAGTCATACCACATTTGGTTAACCACTGGTGGGTTAAATACTGGAGTGATACCACATTTGGTTAACCACTGGTGGGTTAAATACTGGAGTGATACCACATTTGGTTAACCACTGGTGGGTTAAATACTGGAGTGATATCACATTTGGTTAATCACTGGTGGGTTAAATACTGGAGTCATACCACATTCGGTTAACCACTGTTGGGTTAAATACTGTAGTCATACTACATCTGGTTAACCACTGGTGGGTTAAATACTGGAGTGATACCACATTTGGTTAACCACTGGTGGGTTAAAAACTGGAGTCATATCACATTTGGTTAATCACTGGTGGGTTAAATACTGGAGTCATACCACATTCGGTTAACCACTGGTGGGTTAAATACTGGAGTCATACCACATTTGGTTAACCACTGGTGGGTTAAATACTGGAGTGATACCACATTTGGTTAACCACTGGTGGGTTAAGTACTGGAGTGATATCACAGGAGTGAGATACGCCAGTGACTTCGCGGTGGGTTAAACACATACATCTTGTCATATAAAATCGTGCATTGGCATGAAATGTACCAAAACGAAATATATATGTATATTAGCAATTAGATTGTTGTAAAATATACTCAAGGGCAATGAAAATGCCCCACAAAATATATTCTTTTAAAAGTTAGAATTTGAGGCATTTTGGACAAACTGTGATATAATCCATATAATATTAACGAGTCAATATTTAAAATTGTTAATATTTGAATTTAGTGCATTCTACATTGGTGTTATGAAGTGCGAGTGAATTTCCGGTTTTCTTAGATTACATCGATCAAAGAAGTCATTTTATCAAAACCATTCATACTGTCAGACGTATAACAAAAAAAAAGGCCAGTAAAACCAAATGAAATTTATTCCAAGAAAGATTATTGCAGCTTGAAATTTAATGCAACAGGTGTCTGTTTATGATTATCGATGGTAATCAATGTTAAATGACAAGGTAAATAACTGCGTAACTGCTTGTCATATAAATGCCAATAAACGGGTGAGGCAAGCTATGTATCAAAAGTCAATACTTAAAAAATAAAAAATATTGGTTCAGCAGTTTTATTTCAAATGGTTTGCGAATATTCCAACAGCATTATCACATGAAGTTAGTGGTGCGTTTTCATTGACCGTCAGTATATATTTATGTTAAACTTGGGCGATAGGCAAATGTATATGCTGTCAAAGCAAATTATATACACGCGTTAAGATTCTAACATGATTGTAAATGACACAAAATAATTATAAATTTATAGATTGTGTAGTGACAGCACTTTTCTAACATAACCATTTAAAGACTTAAAACATTTGAAACTCAAAAAACAAAAAAAAGCAACACAAGCATTTAAAACCGGTTCTTTGGGACCAACGAGCCCAATATATGTGGCTTTGAAATAGAATACCGCTTAAGCCGGTGCTAGTGGGCGTGAGAAGTGTTGCTTCTTTCATTACTTCTCATGAACAGACTCAATAAAACTGAGTCTGCTGCTTTATTCTCTTTTTGTTTAAAGATAAATAATCATGATTCCAATAGGAAAAATGCCAGTAAAGTAAGAATCTGAGAGAAAATGAAATGCCTAAATATCAATACTTTTAACATTGTGTGTGTTAAAAATTGCCTCAGTAGTCAAACTGAGTATTTTCCGTATTTTGTTTTAAGGACATATTTCGAGCCTATTTTATTTGGGTGTGGGGTGGGGGAGAATTTTGATAGGTAACTGTAAATCACTGTTAGCCACACAATTTCATGAGCAAAGTGTGATACTCAATTTTTCTTCTGATTTTGAGGCCCACCCAATAAAACATTTCTGACCAATACGCATAATAACACATTAAAGACTGTTGTATATTTATTGTGTTGTGCTCTGATTTTTGGTCTAAAAACAATTACGAAATATCAGATAAGTTTTGTATTCAACAGCAAAACAAATATGTCTTCATTAAAGCAAAGTACAAAGTGTTGTTAAGCTATTCTTACCCCCAGTATAGTAATTCTATACAGATAAAAAACTAAGAGCGGGCCTCAATTTATATACCTGAGTTGATCAGCCATGAAGCGTGCTGTCTGTAAGTATTCAAGATTCCCATGCTTTTTAAATGAACAAGTAGCGTTGGGAAATGTGTCCTTAAAGCTACAGAGTCTCTATATCAGTCGATTTCTTCTTTGTAGGCGTGTCTTTATTTGTAACTTCATGTTCACCAGCTCATGTCGAAATCGGGTATTTAAGCGAGCAAATATAGCGCATTAAATCATTTACTGTAAATACATCGACCAGTGCACATCGTACCTATACACAGGTAACAGTAATTTTTACCGGAAAAAAATGTTAGCTTCTTTCGGGGCTCGAACACACGACCTTCTGATTTCAAGTCCTGTTCTCTTATTTGAACGCAACTAAAGATGGATCAATACATATGCAGTCCATATTGTCGCACGTGTAAATTAACATTGCCTGGTGTAATACTGTATCTTATCAATATAAAACTAATTCTTCGTCTCAAATCAACCATATATCGACTTGTTATTTAACGCTTGACGAGTTTGTTATTTCGTAATGCCTATTAAGTGTTAAAAATGCTACAAAAAAACAATAAATAGCAGTGGTCTAGAGGTTCAGCGTACATCTTTCAAATCTTACAAGTGCAATACTGTGGTTCAAATCCCGTTCCGGGCAACTATTTTTTAATCACATATATTCTGGAGCCGTATATTTATCGATGTTACCTGTACGGAGGCTAAATACAAATGTGAAATTTTACGTACCGATTTCTCCTTATATACCGACTTTTGGGGTGTTCGTCGATTTGAAACTACTTCACACGTGACTCATTCATATACATGAGTTATTACCAGTTAAAATAGGGACTTTACAGCTTTAAGTAAAGCCTTGCTCGAGATGCTTTTATGTGTTTGGATAATCTTGCACACATAGGAAATGTGGAGATACCTTCAACATTCATTTAAAACTCATGTAAAGAAACCGACCGAATTAAAATAGTATTTTCTGTTGAATAATGTATTGGATTATTAAATTTTGAGCATGAATCGTGATTTTATTTATAATTATTAGTGGGGGTCTGGTAAACTATAATGGGAATGTTCAGCTCTGCTGAATGTCCCTTTGAATATCCGCCTTATTCTTTATATATGTTTTAGATTGTGGCCCACCGCTTGGACTCATTGGAGCGGAACTGATAGCGTCCCAATCATCGACACACACAGTAGAGGGCGCAGTGATAACGTACTTATGTCCCTGTGCAAGCACCATGTTTGGCAGCTTTACCACCACGTGCCAATCGAACGGCGTATGGACTTCTCTAGGAACCTGTCTAACAGGTACATTGTGTTAATGTTTTGTAAGACATGTACTATTTATCAGTAATTGTACCACAATATCCTAAATACACACTATGCATCGTGTAATACCCGAGGATATACAAAGCATATGTTAGTTATTGTGGTACAAATATAATAGAGCACGAGTCGCTAACGCTCGTGGATTATCTCCCCGTACACGTGCAAAACTCGTGCTCTATTCTAAAGCTGTAATTTTCCTTTGTTCTTGCTTATGATACATTGTTCATAAACTTGAAGGTCTGAGTCTGAACCGCGCTATAACTGCCGGTATATTTCAGCCGTGCTATAAATGACAGATTCGACAGTTATACCATGGTCTACCCAATTTACACGCGCGTAGTTGTAAATTTTACAACAACCGGTCAATCAAAATGTCAATTACCGGCATTGAATGGCTTTGGTACAAAACATTTATAGCATATTGTTCTCGTGTGCAATTTATACTGCTTCTCGAGGGCCGCAGGCCCGAGGGTGTAGTATAAATCGTATATACTCGAAACATTATGCTATAAATATTTATTTTCGCTCTTATTTGCAATTTCAAGAATTCAAGAACTAGCGAAATGTCGAGCATCATACATGTATCGATTTTATTTAAACGAGTTTAATATTTTTTAATGTGCACGTATGTGAGATTCTATTTATCACATAATTCCAAGAAAGACTTATACATGTATTAATTTAGTTGTCTATATATAACGCTGTCGTATGGTAATGTTTATGGTTGTATTAAGACGTCGGATGTTTGTATTATGACGTCGGATGTTTGTATTATGACGTCGGACGTTTGTTTTATGACGTCGGATGTTGAGTCTGCCTTCTCCATACTACACCGACCAACGGAACTACCCGTCGATTTCCGTAATCCGGTATTTTAAACGGAATTAAACGGAATTAGACGAGTTAATTCCGATGCACACCGAGCTGAACGGAATTGACAGAACACATGTGTATATGTATTTGTGTAATATGATGTATTGTGGCTTCATTACTCTCCCACATCGCAAGTTATGTGATAAATAACAATCACTTCTTGTGATTCCATGGCCAGGATAGTCTGAAACGATATCGTCTCTCGCCGCTGCGGGTTACAATTTCTACTAAGAGTTCGGCGTAACTTGCAAAGTAAAAAAGTGTCGGCCACTTGCCAAGTGAGAAAGTTTCTTACTACTGGCGGGAGGAATAAAGTACTGGATCTACCCAGGAACAATATGGTGGTCTGTCTCTAACATCGACCGTCATAGATGGCCTAACCTGTGCTAAAATGACGTAAAACACCATATAAACACAATGTTTAGGGCATGGTTGTTAACTAGATTTCAAATGTGGTAGTATATATCAATGTTTAATTTTATCTTTCTTTCAGGAGCCCAGACTGGCTTTTTACCCGGTGAGTATTGGGGATTCTTGCATACCAGACAAGGATACCCGCATTTTACAGATTAGATGTGATGTTACATTTTAAATCAGTTCGTGTATGCTTTTAACCGAAATGTTTCCCTTTGTTAAACTTTCTATTTCTTTCACGGAGAAATTCTGATCACCATCTTTCACCCATAGAAATGTAATCATCATTTTACCAACGTCACACAACTATACATTGAACTGTAACTTTGTTGGTGTGATACTATGCAGTTTTAAAAGTGAAAGCGAGTGTGATACTAAATAAAATAATAAACTTATGTTACATGATTTGTGTTTATTTACAGATGGTGTCACTCCATATAATACCAGTTACCCAGGTAATGTATTTCTATTATTAACATTATTATTGTTATTGTTGTTGTTGTTGCTGTTGTTGGTATTGATGGTGTTTTTGTTGTTGTTGTTGATGATGCTGCTGCTGCTGCTGATGATGATGTTCATGCTACTTCTGCTGCTGCTGATGATGATGATGGTAATGATGTTGTTGTTATTATTATTAGTAGTAGTAGTAGTAGTAGTAGTAGTAGTAGTAGTAGTACTATTATTACTATTATTATCATTATTATTATCTTTTTTTAAATTAAAAAAACAACCCAATCAGAATGTTACGAGGTTGGGTCAAAAGCTAATGTAAAGGTAGGTATAAAAGTGGGACAGGACATGTACCTTTCACAGAACACAGTCACTACAAACACGCATTAAAACAAACTTATTACTTATGTCGCTTTTCCCAAGACCTGGATTTCTTCAATTTAAAATGCAATACCTTTGAATTCTTGATATCACGTGTCAATTAGGAATTGGTTCTCATGCTATGATATGATATATTTTATGAAATCTAACATGAATTCTTGATATCTGAAAATGATTTATTGCTATCTAAAAATGAATTCTTGATATCTGAAAATGAATTCTTAATATTAAAAATAGTGTATTCTTTGATTGAACGGCGTTCGTAACTAACTCACCAAATAACGTCACAATTGCCATACAAAACCGTTTATCAAATCTATGTCCAGGTGTTCATGTCAAATACTAATTTATGTTTGCCGATTAAAAATATAGGTTTATTAATGGGTTCATAAAATACATGTGATTGAATATGAGTAAAATGAATTATGAGTTAGAAATTCGATGCTGTAGTTTTGGGATTTGGTCTGGCTGGTTAAAGCCGTTTATAGTGTGACTATAGAGTTTCGATTCTCAAAATATGTAAAATTAGTTTTACTTGCTGGCGGGATAGGGTCTTCAAACGAATTTACTTTCTTGTTACAGGATGCCAAGCTGTGTATGGTACCGCTTGCGGTGGATCTGTGGGTAACGGTATGAAGTTTACCGGCGTCGTTGGATCATGTTATTGCGATAAAGTGTGTTGCGATTCCGGGGACTGTTGTTACGATCTTGCCTGTGTGCAAGTGGATTATTATTATTACTATAATTACTAACTAACCCGCCAAAATAATGGCACGATTACAATAGGAAACCGTTTTTCAAAACTCGATCCAGGTGTTCAGTTCATCTAAAAATATATATGTAAATTAAAAGTGAAGTTGTTTTCACGGATTTAAAAAAATACAACCGTGATCGAATATGCGTAAAACGAATTAATTCGACGCTCCAGTTTTAGGGTTGTTTGGCCTGAATGGTTAAAGCCTTTTATATTGGGTCTCTAAAGTTTAGATTCTCAAAATATGTAAATTATATATACACCTCATCGTCCGTAGGTTTAAATAACGATGTATTTATGTTGTAAACGTTGGCAGTTGTTGGCGGAATAGCTACTTTAAGGACGTATCAAAAGACATCGAGTGTTTGCCGTTTTACAGACAGAGCGGAGATTACGTTGTATTAAAACGTCTCGCTCAGGGCTATATGTACTTTATTACTTGACGCATTGCTATGCAATATAGTCAAAGAGAGTGGATTTCTAGTAAGTTTTTCCTTAGCAAAGTTTGTGGATGAATGCAGTAGTTTATTCTGAAAATTCACCTTAGTTTATGAGTTTTGATTTCAAACGAGAGGATGCAGCACGAATAAAATATCGAGTAAAACGGTATTTATAAACGAACGCAGCAGTTACATAATACGTATATGCTACTTATTTAAATATTGAACTAAATTTCGAATTAGTTTTGTTGCGAAAAATGTTGATGCTATTTTGAAGGTTGCTTGAAAATTACGTTGCAAGTATGAACAGATGAACAACGAATTCCGCCCAAGGTAAAGATAAATAAAGTAGTAAGTTGCTTGATACTATAACAAAAGCCCAAAGGACAACAAATAGATATAAACATATAACGAATGCGTATTATAACATTCAACATTTCCTTTATCTGCTTCCTTTCGAGATGCAATAGTTTGTATAACAGGAGACAGTTGAAAAGACAACAAAAAAACACCACCTCCACCCAAAAAAACACCCGGCAAGTTGAACATTCGTGCATGTATATGCGGTGTTAGTTAATAATACATGTGATTATGACTATTCTTTCACCGAGACATTCTGACAGTTAACCCATTGCAATGTAATAAACTTGTATAACATACAGCTGGTGACACTATAATCATGTTCAGTACTTTTCACATTAATACATCTTTGTATATATATAATGCTAATTCTTTATATTATGACATGCATATAAAGGTATTTCTATGTTGTATTTCATATATATTGTCTTGGCGAAACTCAGTAAACTGAAATTTAAAATAATTACAAGAAACGAGTTTTATTTCGAACTTTACTTTACATTTTAATATGTTTTTGTTGTTGTTGTTGCTAATGTTTTTGTTGTAAAGTTGTTGTTTCTTTAATGGTTTTTTTTTGGGGGGGGGGGGGGGGGGGTATTTTTAACTGTGTGACAATCCCATATTTTCACTAACGTACACAAAACAATTGTTTGAAATATAACACACGCGGCATATTGGTTTCCTATTGTACTCCATCTAATGTAGAGTCCCCAGCATCTATATTCAGTACATGTAATTTATAACATAAGTCAAAACATCATATGGTGTCAGACCGATGAACAACAGCCCATTGAACACAATTCAAACTAAGCTCTGTTTGGGGCTAAGTAACACGTCCCACAACATTCCTACACTTATATACACTTTAATCCTGTGAATCACACATCTTCGGCTCTCAAATTGTCCTATATCCAGGGAAAAGCACCGATTCAGCTTTTCAGCAGTTCATATCATTCATTCACAAAACGCATATTTTGAACTACACACAGGTCAAAGCCGCATCTCTACCTATCCTCTGTGCTCATACGCGACGAAGACATAGTCCAGAAAAACTCACTAACATTCTTGTAATTAGTGACAGCAGACATGACATTTTAACATCAGGGTACATTTAACTGTGAAATGAAAATCAATTTTGAGAAAAAACACATTCAAATGAGAGACTTTGGATTTTTACATGGAACTATTTTAGCATACTACGACCCGGAAGTAATTCCTGACTGTTCTGACACCATATACATATGCATTCTACATTTATACTACACACGAATGAGTATTCTTAAAATACTTGAAATGAATACTTCTTTTCTCGTGATACGACCCTGTCTAGAAAATAGATATAACACTAACAACACGCACAGGCAGCAGGAGATTTGGTTAGACATGATCTCTGAGTTGTTATGTAATATAAGTAAAGAAATATATACTGAAAGGAAAAAGAAACGCAGGGTGCGTATTTCCGCTATACATGTATATTGTATGTTTAATATGCTACTGCTAATCGAATGGTACACGGCGACATTAGGTCTGTCCTTTAGAAAGAAGGTTTAAACAGCACTGAACACACCAATGGTTACCCATTTAAAGTTTCATTGTCGTCAGAATGCGCATTTGGCTCAGACAGGTGAGCAAACTTAGGCGTTAAATGTTGCAATCACTTAACATTTAATACAGTACTGAACTGGCTCAATTTTTCAAAGAGGAACTTCAGCATTTATGAATTTCTTGTTACAACGTGTACTGTGATTAAAACGTCTACAACATCACAGTGGTGTCCTTTCTCTAACTAACTGCACTTTTTCTTTTTACAAAACATCTTCGGATTTCCTTGAACTATATATGGAATTAAGTGTGCAGTATATGCAATATATAGCGGAAATACGCACCCTGCGTTTCTTTTTCCTTTCAGTATAGACTCATAGTGCGCGATTTAGTAACATGAGGGAAGTTAAACAAATGTGTTTCGAACAAAGATATAGTTTAGTTATAATGTAGTATATGTAGATAAGACAATACGAATAATTAATTGTTAGTGTGACATAATAAATACAGGAACATGTCTTGCGTATTTGTTTATCTTGAAATGGTCGGTGGATATTAGCAGACGGTTTAAACATATCCCGGAAATTAACTTAACACGGTACTTGTCAGAAGATGAGGCGTGGTTAACGTTATATGGTGGAGATCCGGCGTTGTAACAATGACACACCATGACGCATACTTATGATTTGAGATCGAAAACGGCAAAAACCAACACAGCTCTTTAGAAACATTCAAAACAGTTTCAGACTTAGCAAGAAATTTCAAAAATTATAGCATTTGCAGTAAAAAGCTTATCCAGTCCAGTGATCTTATAATGCACATGCATACACATTTATGTTCATCACACCTCACATAAAACGCCCAAGCTAAATCTCCATAGACAGCAATGTGTAATTTCTTACTATCTCACGCGAGGGTGATAGTACAGGGTGATAATAAATCGCAGGGTGATAGTAAAAAATTATCGCATGCGCAGCTTTGATGCGCGTTGGAGTGCGTACTGTTTCGGTGACATCATCGGCTCAGTATGGTGAAATGCTATTTTTAATTCATCATAACTTCAAAAGGACTTAACCGATTTAATAAACCACCACTCATTTTCTTAGTTACATCATTTACAAGCCAATGATATAACTTTCATAGACATACTTTAAAAAAAGTTGTTTTTGAAAGGAAAAAAAATTCCGGCAAAGTGAAATCTGTACTGAAAATGAATCTTATTTTGGCACGAGCGGATTTCGGTATAATAAAATAAATATCACATTCATGAGAGGGTGATAGTAAGAATGTTAACCCTTCGGATATTGATTATCACCTCGGCTTCGCTTCGGGCGATAATCATATCCTCAGGGTGAACATTCTTACTATCACCCTTTCAGGAATGTGATATTTATATAGTAGCATTTGCAGTAAAAAGCTAACCCAGTCCAGTGATCTTATAATACACATGCGTACAAACTGGCGAGACACCATTTATGTGTAACGTGGACAGCAAGGGATTTACCTAGTCGGGCAGTCTTTCAAAACACATGCGCAAACAATAAGGCGCAACACCTTTTTATTTTACAGCCTGGAGCATATGATTTACCAAATCAGGTGATCTGCTCAGGCCTACACGAGATTGAAAAAGACTAGCGGTATAACTTTTTGCATGTTTATATAGTTGATTGGTTCGAAGACTCAGATTATTCCTGACAAGAGCAAAGCCATTTGTAGTGTTTTGTAGTCTAGATCTAGTTTCGCAAGACATTTCCCTATTTACTTTACTATTATCACTCCTGAGGAATCTGTAAATTGTGAGAACAAGTTAGTGCATGGTAAGACACGTTTGAATGTAATTTATAAACAAACGTTGACGTCTTTATTTTGTCTTCCTTATCATGAAATTCCGACAATTTCAAACACAAACATTATACTCGGAATTATTAAAGTAATACTCGATAATCATTCCTATCTTTTCAGTTTCGTAAATTGTGTTATTTGTATCTAGTTATTCTATTCCATTCTCATAATTTGTAGAAATTATGTATAAAATCATTAAAGTATCACAATTGTGAACAACAAATACCAAAGCTGTATGGTTAATGTGAAAGTCATATCAATGTACATGTGGCAACAACATTTCAACTACTTAAACTAAAGCACTTAGAAACTATCTACAGTTGTGTTACGGAGTAGATCGGATCACCGCACTAAACGTTAGCGTCTACACAAGTAGCTGTAGTACGAAATATAGCGCTTATATAATACGAATATACGCGTGTGTGATAGCGATCTGATTCTAAAGCACTACCCTGTGCTCGCTGCGTACAGATTCCCCATGAATGATTATGATATTGTCAATACGACATTTGAATCTCTATAGTTTTAGACGATTGAGACAATATGCGTGTTTGTATCACGTGTTAATATTTGGTTGCCGAGCAGAATAATGTTGATCTCTGGTTTGATGTTATGTTGCAGCAAGTTATTTATCATGTTTTCTCTCTGATTTGTGTATTGTAAGGGCCTGTTGTGTACCTTCC
The DNA here is from genome assembly GCA_037043455.1 of Cyrtodaria siliqua. Taxonomy (NCBI): domain Eukaryota; kingdom Metazoa; phylum Mollusca; class Bivalvia; order Adapedonta; family Hiatellidae; genus Cyrtodaria; species Cyrtodaria siliqua. The sequence goes on from JAWPHD010001940.1 coordinate 83,880, forward strand.
GTGTCGCCACAATTACAGAGAAGACTTTCACTCAACGTTTTGTCGAACATGTGTTTGTTTAGTGAGCCATATTTAGGTTTTTAGTCGGGTGCGATGAATCTGGGATAGCCTGTTGTCTGTATTCAATTCAAATAATTTGGAATAGAGGAAGACTATTTGTAAGTTAACTTGTAAACATATGATGTGACTTGAAATGTCTAAGATCTCTTGGCAATTCAATCCAGCCTCTAATAATTGATGGTAGGAAGAAGTTGGAATATAGTTGTTTTGGCAAGCCATGGAACCATATTGTTTGAGTTGCTCAATGTAAGTACACCCTTCACAAATGATTCTCGGAAGATGCATGTATATATCTGTGAACAAAATGCGTTGAAACCAAAAATGAAATAGCTAATCGTAGCTAAAAAAAAAAAAAATCGCATATACAGCCAAATATCATGGCATCACAATGCTAGTTTTAACTTCCTTAACAATTACTATAAAAAGCAATGGTCAAATATGGCGTTATTCTTCCTGTGATTCGATTCAAACAAGTGGATTAAACTTTGGACTTTCTTAATCACAAGTATTAATTATTAATGGCATTTAATGCTCAGGTTAAATATATTATTATATTTTATGATAAAGAAAGGAAAGGAATATTGCAATTTAGCATTTTAGTGTTATTTCATACTGTGAAATATATATATTATTTTCACTGCCGGAACTGCATGTACTTTTTTCTTATTTCAGAAAAGAACATTTATAATTTGGAAACGTTTCAAGCTTAGAAATTAACTATAATTTGAAAATTAGTTAGATGTCTTAGGAATAGTTGTCATTTACAGTACCGTAGAGTACAGTACAGCTGATATGTCAGTTTACCGGGATAGACATTTTCGAGAAAAAAATAATCCTGAAAGTGTATATTTTATATCAATGGCTTAGAACCAAATTCACCATACTTATCATATGGCGGCGCCACAACAAGTGAAGCACCAACAGCGGTGCGAACGCCGGATTGCGAATTTAACATTTTAACTGAAACAGCTATAAAAAGGGAGATAATTCAGGTAAAATACATGAATACGTTTTGGTTCTTGTCATATAACATTGAATAATGATTATGAATACATGTGCCGAGTTTCAAAGCTTTCCAACATTTCGTTTGTGAGAAATGAGGAAAAAGAAACTTTTACCAAAATCTTAAACCAAAACGTCAAAACGCGTAGATGGACAGATAGATGGAAAAGCATGGATTTGCTACGAAGTCCGGCTAAATACCATAGTGTCTGCATAAACTTTGATTATACGGCATATTACATAACAATAAAATGTGTTGCTTCGTCATGAATAATGGATTTTTTAAAGTGATGAATATAAAATTGGCTCATTTTGCAATGAAATAATATCTGTTCACCACCGCAAAACAACAACTATTTTTCGATTTAGATAATGTAATGATAAACGTTTGAGGCAGTTATCTCCCTTGTTATAATTGCTCCATTTACATTTTCGAAAAAGTGATATTGCGAATATTGAGGGTTTACGCATCAATTAGGGACAACCATGTTTAAACTAGTAATGTTCCGATAACGAACATATAGACAGCGGGAAGACCGATACATGCAGCTTCCAAGACCACTGGAGCCTGATAAACTGATACATGATGGGTCCTCTGTAGGAAGGGCAGTGGCTCGAGCCAAAGACGAACAACGCTTGGCGAGGGAATGGTCGACACATTTCACCCGTTTCTTTGAACAGGGTTTCGCCATTCCAAGACCGATAAATTGGCATATGCTACTAGACAGCACAACAGTATTGCCGATCGTCGACAGCATCATCGACGATTGCAGAGAAAAGTGCAGGGAAACTATCCTTACACACTTTCGAGAGGCTGAAAACTCGGCTAAGGAGCGGAAACTGAACCCCCTGGATGAATACAACAACTTAGCCCTAAGCGTGGCGAATATCATACAACAACAACAACAAGAAACGATGCAATCTATGATTGCTTTAATGGCCCGAACATTCAAAGAGTCGCTGACACAAAGTCAGGCGCCACAGTAAAATGGGGTAATCCAAACCCCGGCATATTTTACGGCCCCATGGACCTAGAAAGGATACATCTTCAAAATTGTCAAAACAACAACATATAGTCCCTTATAGACCTTGAATGATTAAATAAATGCACAAATAAAAACCAAATGAATAAATAGAGGATTGTATAAACGGATATACTAACAATTATGCAAACAAACACAAAATCAACACACAAAAATAAATAAATAAATGAATGAATAAACAAACAAACAAACAAACAAACATGTGTATCGAAGTTGCATTTATTCACATCCAACGGCTCAACATTGAATACAATTCAAATGTAAATTAAAGGTCGTACTTCCTTTATTGCGCATTTACTATTAACTAAATGCAAAATATGGGACTGCGTAAAATAACTAGTATAGAGTTGGGCTGAACAGACATACCCGTCACCAAGAGTTTACTCACCTCAGTAATATAATATTAAACCTCGTTCTCCAATGATAAACATAAGTCTGTACTATGGAAAGAAAACTTATAAACACGTCTATAAATAAAGAGAACAAACATTGAAAATAATGTTTTTTTCAAAATAAATGGCGGCATATATAAACAAGGAACGCAAACATGTAGAAATCCGTATGAGGAAATATTCTTACAATGCTGACACGGTTAGGAAGCCTTATTTTATTATCTGAATTATAATTAAAGATTCACAAACTACTAGTATTTTACGACATTGTTTCTGTGGATTTCATAGTAGGGATAATAGTTGGAACATATGTTAAGATGCAAAACAAGTAACATTGCTGAATAGCGATGGACAAATACATTTATGTCATGTTATCAACAAATTATGTATACCCATACAAAAAAGAACTCTCTCAGACTTAAACCGTATAATTTGGAGAGATCAAAGAATATATTAACGGCATGGTGTAATTAGGATAGGTAGAAAAATATGTCAGTCGGCTGTCCCGATTAGACACGTGTTGTGGGCACATCATGCAACAGCTGATTAAGAACCTACCGCGGGATTTGTAAAGAGTTTCTCACCAGGTGTGAAAAACATTAGGTAATCGATTGAATGAGATCAATTTAAAAACTGACTATATATCGAGACGGACTTAGTTACGAAATGCAGTCGAATGTTTTCATTCTGACTGTTGGTTCCTAATTTATTAGGTACTCTTCTACTTTTTGTCAAATACAACTAAAACAATAGTTATCAAATAATGTTTATTGACTAATGCTTATTCATTCTGAATAATTCATGGGGAACAATTTGGTAAAAAACAGATTAAGAACGCACTTTTGAAGTACAAATAGATACTATTAGAAGCTATTCTGTTTAATGAAAATCGGGTACAAACCCCGTGAATAGCGATAATAAACGGGTATGAACGCCGGAAAAACGGGTACTTACCCCGACTGACAGTAATATATGTACTTCCAAAATAACACTACTATTTCAAACATTATATTGATAAACATTTAAACAGCTGACTTAAAAAAGTCTGGTACCTACCAAGCGTCAGCTTGCCTATTTAATATAGGAAAACAAATAAAGGAGAGGCAATTTTTTAATGTGACTTAATATAGTCTGGTACCAACCCAGCGTCAAGCCAAAATATAACGTAACTTTAATTTGATTTACGACTGACTTAATATAGTCTGGTACCAACCCAGCGTCAGTCTTGCCTTTTTAGTATACAGGCGCGTAGCCAGGCATACGCCCGTACGCCCGGGCGTACGCCTCTTGGAAAAATATGAGAAAACATAGTGCCCTAAAAATGCAATAAAAACTGAAGCCTGACTAGGTTGAGACCCATCATTAGAAATTTATAAACATATAAATATCAAAGTTATCAAAACAGATGCCATAAAATGGAAATTTCAATCTAAGATATTCATTTATCGCAACTATATAATTTATTTATCAATCAATAAAAGCCATCATTTTTAGCCCAAAATCGTCAAAAGCAACGTGCGGACGCTTAGGGCTTAGCCCCCCGGACCCCCCCCCCCCCCCCCCCCCACACACACACACCAACCGCCCCTTGGACCCCAATATACGGGCGTATCCTACAAAACGGCCTAGCTACGCCCCTGGTATAGGCTATATTTAGGAAATGAAACAGTAACTAGAAAGAAGAGAAAAATAATCATAATGTGAGTAAATGGCTGACTTAATATAGTCTGGTACTAACCCAGCGTCAAGCCATATATAACGTAATTGTGATGTGATTACGATTGACAATACAATCTGGTACCAACCCAGATCTCAAACGTATAGAAACGGGATTTAGTTCCGTATAAACGACACATTAAATATTTCTCTTGCTAATAATATGCACAAGAAAGTGACATTATTAGAGTATACACTCAGCAAAATGTAACTACCACCTTGGTACGTGAGTTACAAAGATACGAACAATCCAATATTTTTAATCATTATAAATAATATATTGAACTAAAAACGCTAAAAAAGGAATAGGTTGAAGATTTTATAGCAACTGAAGATGGCCTTCGGGCTGAAAACGTTTTTGCGGCAGGATATTGTTTCCCTGGTAATATCGTTAACTTAAATATAGTGCGTATAGACAGACAGAAATATACTTGCATTGTCTGTTTTTTGGCTTTATAAATAAGAAATAAATATAAACTAAGTGTGCGTAATATATAACCAAATATATTCACAAAACAGGGGCAATTCCCTAACTAGGCATGGAACCCTTACGAGACATTTTGAAACGCCAACTTTGGTCGGACACCCGCACCCCCAACCCCATAACATGGAACCATATTGTCTGAGTTGCTCAATGTAAGTACACCCTTCACAATGATTCTCGGAAGATGCATGTATATATCTGTGAACAAAATGCGTTGAAACCAAAAATGAAAATAGCTAATCGTAGCTGAAATAAAAAAATCGCATATACAGCCAAATATCATGGCAACACAATTCTAGTTTTAACTTCCTTAACAATTACTATAAAACGTAATGGTCAAATACGGCGTTATTCTTCCCTGTGATTCCGATTCAAACAAGTGGATTAAACTTTGGACTTTCTTAATCATAAGTATTAATTATTAATAGCATGAAACGTTCAAGCTTAGAAATTAACTATAACTTGAAAACTAGTTAGGTGTTTTAGGAATAGTTGTCATTTGCAGTACTGTAAAGTACAGTACAGTTGAGATGTCAGTTTACCGGGATAGACATTTTTGAGAAAAAAATAATCCTGAAAGTGTATATGAACGTTATACATAGACATGACGTCACGTCCGGTGTACAGTAAACACGTTTTTCTGATGTTCCGTAAAATATTAGGATTTTATTACTTCACGTCGTCAATTTAGTTAAAAACTAGAAAACCACATTGAAGTCGAAGAGTTCTTGCCGAGACAATCATTTTGATGTAAGTATTGCCCCGGCCCCTTGAGTTTTATAGAAGAATGGCGCAAATTCAACTAACGGAAAACGACGGAGGAAGTTGCGAAAATACGAAAGTCAGGGAATTTACTCTAAATGTAAGCAGAACGCTGGAGAAAAAGCTAAATTTCACGAACAGAAGTGAGATTAAGATTGAAGAAACTGGCGGAGGCATTAAAATTCGGCTAAATACCGGGATGTACGAACTAATTAAGTCTATCGTTGAGCATTATTATCGCACGGACAGTCAAAATTACGGCTACACGTACACGCCCGTGGTAGATAAGCACGGAAACATTGTTGAGACCAAATACAAGGTAGCGAAATGAAAACAAAATATCTACAAACTCAACATGTATCACACAAAGTGTTCGTACTTGGTTAATGGTAGAAATCCACACCACTTCGTGAAAACTGATTTGATAAATATGGTAGCGACAGTTGAGAACGATCTCCTGAGTTCTGGCAGCTCCGTTGCTTATACAAATGAATGTATAAGAACTATTTTATTACAAACAAAGAGCGCTGGACAAGAAGCGTCTACCGAACAACACATTTTTGCAACACAGAAGTATCGTTTGTCCAGGGAGATTGCGCTTCGCCGGGAGTTCTGTCCGCAAATACAGAGACCGATTTAGATGAAAATGTTTTTCCGGAAGAAAAATCGACGATATGTGCTGAGAATAATTTCAAGTCGCGCGATGTGGATCCGTTTCGTCAAATTTACAGTAAAATAAAAGAACTGCTTGTGTGTTTGTCGGAACATATTAAATCATCAACCGAACAAATTTGTCAACTGAAGGATGAAATTTGCAGTGTGAAGAAGCACATCTCGCTGTTAACTGCGCATTCCAACGATCGATTGGACACATTATCAGGTTGTACACAGGAAATAAGCACCAATCTCACCAGCCACACTGATAGCATGCAACGGCGACTGCAATCTGTTATGGACACGTTGAAAGGCATTCACCAACACCTTCAAAGACGTGAACAGTCACCTCGTACGGATTAAACGATTGTTAAGCACATATCTGCTCCAAAGAACAACAGATCCACGGCCGCGGTGACGGGTGATATCACAGTCTTGAATGAACCCATTCAACAAAACCCCTCAAAAACATTACTTGTAGGAGATTCCATATTCAAAGGCATCACAAAGCGTGGATTTTCTGTGAACACTGATATAAGATCGTGCCCAGGTGCAAAAACAAGTGATATATCATTTAACCTTCGAAACTGGGATATAAGTGAATATCAAACAAAAGTAATATACGCTGGTGGCAATGATGGCGCATCCGGAACACCTAAGCAGGTTTACTCTGAACTGAAACACGCTATTGAGTTTTTACAGCGGCGCAAAATGACAGTCTATATATATACACTTTGCCCAAGATCAGACACTGATGTTATTCCTATCAACGAAGCACTGAAACAACTAGCACATGACATGAAGGTAAACTTAATTGATCCTTACAGCTCGTTCATCTATGGGGACGGCAGCAAAGTTCGGATCTACTATGCCCGCGACGGTATTCATCTAAATATACTTGGCAGCCGGAAATTAGTCTCGTCTGTCAATCGTTGTTTGCCAATAATCAAGCGACAGGCACAATCACAAACCAGACGTGTGCATATTCAGGATCATGTAGTCTCTTGGTCAGGAAAGGATCAAGGCCGGGATCGTCGGGATAGTCGGAAGGTATACTGCTCAGTCTGCAAAATGACCAGCCATGCAACTAGTGAATGCAGACGTCCAAACTCACCATCCGTGAACAGACGCCCGAGACAAAGTGATGATGGTGTTTGGCAGCGAAATTCAATATATGATCATTCCACTCAAAACTGCAGACGACTCATTCTAAGTGCACAGAAGCTTTACTCTCCTGGAAGTAACTATGCTGATGACTAGAACAGCGGAAACCGAGCACTCGGTGCCAGCGGTGTTTATGCTTACGAACATTAGGATATTTCCGGCAAGCACTCTCATGTAATAAGTTACAACAAATATGAAATATTAGCATTATTACGTGAAATATGTAATGAGACAATTTACAAGTGTAATAACTCTATTTCGGTGGAAAAAGATTCTTTTGTTAAATACCCTCTTAAAATATTTAGTCAAACATTATTATCGTCAGACTATAATTATGTGCTATGTGATTTAACATACCAGTATTCATTTTATGAAGTACATTTATAAATAAACTCTTTAAATATAAATATTATTAAAGACGCAAAATTACCACAGCGCATTATCTTTTATAACACAGTTTTAAATTATATTAACTATCTACTGTGCGAAAATTCATTATTGATATTTTACGATGATTTATATCAATCAACACTGCAAATACATACTACACATAATGCTATTATTAAGGGAGAATATTACTCACCCGATAACTCAAATAATAAGTCATTACATGGAAATGCACTTTTACATGATAAGGATTATCACAAATCTAGTTTTATATTTAACGCAACGTCAAAAGGAATACATATTGCCAATTTAAATATAAAACACCTGTTACCAAAATCAGATGAAATACAATATCAATTGACTCGCACTAATTCAAACAAAATTCTTGAATTATGTGAAACGTTTCTCACAGAAAATGCATGCGAAACTATTTTGCATATTCCCGGATATACATGTGAAAGGCGAGACCGGAAGTCGAATCGGAAAGGAGGCGGTCTTATCGTATTTTTTTCGAATCAAATCACATATATTCGTCGACTTGATATAGAGTCAAATGAAATTGAATCCATATGGGCTCTAAACCGTTTCTTTTAAATTGTGTTTATAGATCGCCAGATACACCAAACGTGGATTGATTTATATGAAAAACAAATTGAAACTGCTAACATTTTTAAATTCAAAACTCACATTCTTGATGACTTACATCTTAATTACATGCCTAATAAGTCAGTCGAATTGTTCAAAAACAAGAGATGGCAATCGTTTATACAGAAATTCGAACTAACACAATTAGTGACAATTCCAACGCGTGTAACTCAAAAGAGTTCGACCATAATTGATCATATTTATACCACAAATCCCAACATATTTTCTGATGTAAATATTCCATTTTACAGTAGAAGTGATCACTATCCGGTGTGTTGCACACGATTATTCAGACCAATTATAAGTAAAAACAATACACACATATCTATTAATTATAGGTCTTTCAAGAAGTTTGATCTAAACTTATTTCAAGAACAATTAGCTATGGCTCCACTTGAATTTATTGAATTGTACAGTGACCCTAATCAGTCTCTTAATTAATTACCTTTATAATTTACTTAATAACATTGTATGTAAACATGCTCCTGTAAAAAAGAAGAGAGTCAAATATCATACTCAACCTGGATGGTTTAATGAAGAGATCAAAAACACTATCTTTGAGCGAGATAGATTACACAGGCGGGGCGAATATGATAAATATAAAACTATGATAAATAAAATTGCATCTATGATAAAGAAAAGCAAAAAAGAGAAAATAAAAGTCCAAGCTATTTGTGGAAAACGCTTCGAACGTTAAGTAATCCTAATGAAGGCAGATTGGAAAATGCATCTTTACCGGAAACTATAATTATAAATGATAATATTATAGATGGAAATTTGAATATTTTAAACGCATTAAATGAACATTTCATAAACATATCTAATATCATAGAAAAAACGTCATTTGTCAAAGAAAACTTCAAAAAACTGCAACAGTGTATGAACGAAAAACTGAAGTTCAAAACCTTTTCTATACAAGAAATAACACCATACGAAGTTAAACTAATAATTGACAAATTAGATGTTATGAAATCTACTGGATTTGATGGAATAGGACCTAGAATTCTTAAATATTGTGGGGACCATATAACTTATGCTATTGCACATATAATAAACAGTAGTATACATTATGGAATATTCTCCGATTCTCTTAAAAAAGCATTTGTTATTCCAATTTTTAAAACTGGGGATAGAACCGACCCGAACAATTATAGACCAATTTCTATTCTTCCGACCATTTCAAAAGTTTTCGAACGTGACATAGCGACCCAATTACATAACTATTTTCAAACGACTGATCTTTTACATATGACACAATCAGGATTCAGAAAATTACACTCCTGTCAAACTGCTTTAACAAGGCTAATTGATTCATGGTTAAAAGACATAGATTCTGGAAAATATGTAGGAGCAATATTTCTCGACTTAAAAAAGGCATTTGATCTTGTGGATCATTAAATACTATTGTATAAACTTAAATTGTATCATTTCTCAGACAAAACCATTAAATTGTTCACATCATATTTAAGTAATCGCATGCAAAGAATGAAGGTTAATGGCCAGTTTGCTGAAGAAATGATAATAAAATCAGGTGTTCCTCAGGGTTTCATACTAGGCCCTCTTTTATTTCTCCTGTATATTAATGAAATATCAATATCACCAAATTCAATAAATATTGATATGTAAGCAGATGACGCTACTCTCTATGTATCGGATCATAATATAGACTGATGTGATCGCGAAAAAAATACAGGAAAATCTAAATGCTGTCAAAAGATGGTGTTGTATTAATAACATGGCACTGCACCCATCAACAACTAAATTTATGCTTATCTCCACAAAATATAAGGTTAAAAATGCCAAAGAAATGTTTTTTATATATTGACGATGTCTTAATACTCTCAATACTAAAATTGCATTATTAAAACATATTATTTACTATTTAACATATGATATGAAGATTTTTTTTTATAACGCTTACATTATGTCATCGTCTGACTATTGTTGCACTATGTGGGGAAAGGGAGTTAATTCGAAAGCTGAAATCATGAAAATAACAAAAATTCAAAAAAGGGAAGCAGGGCTAATACTGAATAAAGACTTAAATACTAGTTCAAAGTTAATGTTTAAAGTATTGGGTTGGTTATCATTCGAAAACCGATGTCTACATGTATATCATATTGGAATATTAGCTTTTAAATGTAAAAATTAACTAGTACCAAAATACCTGTCAGATCTAATTTGCTTTTCTCACAATGACAATTATATGTTGCGTTCCATTAAGCGAAAATATCTTGTTCCACTAAAACATCGAACAAACTCTTTTGAATATTCTTTCAGCTATTACAGTACAATAGTATGGAATACAATTCCTTTACATTTACGTATCATCAATAGCTTTAATTCGTATAAATACAATTTAAAACAATTGCTTTTCCAAAAACAGGATATAAACTAGCTGATATTACTATGTAATTATGTCGCTGTTGGGTTGTTGTTATTTTATTTTTTCTTGAGTGAAACTGGCACTGTATGCATGTAACTGCTTAAATATCTGTCATATATGACATTATATATCTCTTGATTATGAATTAAGAATATTATGAATGTATTAACCAATGAGTGTTTGTCGGTTATGAAGTATTGTTTTGTATATTAATGTTTGCGTGTATGCATGTTTTAATATGTATTTATAACTGTTTCGAAGGCCACATTGAAAATAAGTGTTTTTATTTTATATGCATAACTTAATGTGTTTTAAACCTTCGTTAAATAAGAAATTATTATTATTATCATTATTATTATTATATCATTGGCTTGGAACCAAATTCACCATACTTATCATATGGCGTCACCACAACAAGTGAAGCACCAACAGCAGTGCGAATGCCGGATTGCGAATTTAACATTTTAACTGAAACAGCTATAAAAAGGGAGATAATTCAGGTAAAATACATGAATACGTGTTGGTTCTTGTCATATAACATTGAGTAATGATTATGAATACAAGTGCCAAGTTTCAAAGCTTTCCGACATTTCGCTTGTGAGAAATGAGGAAAACAAAAGCGTTTACCAAAATCTGGACACAAGGCCATGTTTCAGGCATCTCTCCCATTTAGTATGGATGCAAGGCCATGCTTCAGGGCATCTCTCCCATTTAGAGTGGACGCAAGGCCATGTCTCAGGGCATTTCTCCCATTTAGAGGGGACGCAAGGCCATGTTTCAGGGCATCTCTCCCATTTAGAGGGGACGCAAGGCCATGTTTCAGGGCATCTCTCCCATTTAGAGTGGACGCAAGGCCATGTTTCAGGGCATTTCTCCAACGGGTGTCCGATTTTGATAATTCTTTCACACTTTTTCTCAATTATACCGACTGTTTGACCGTGTCGCTACATTCCCTTTAATTCGAAATGCCATAATTATGTTTATTAAACTGTGTTGTTCTACCTCATATAACATTTCCTTTAGATAAAATTAGCTGTATGAAGTAATTCTATCGTCATGGACACACGAATAATGTATTTTTTATCCGTGGAGGAATCGGAGGTTGGTGGGTTCGAGAAGAAGATGAAAATATAAATGACTGCATAACTACATGCAAACGATATATTATAAAGAATTGATTCGCATTTTATTATTATAATTATTATTTATTTATTTGTCTGTGGTGTGGGGGTGGTGGGGGCGAGAGGAGTGCGTGGGATGATACACGGAGACGGGGGGAATGGGTAGTAAATGGCAAATTTCCCTCAACCCCAAAAACACATAGCGTTTAACTAAATGCGCGGATACAGGATTATTGGATTAGGGAAGGGGTAGGGTGCCCGACCATAACCAAAAAATATCTTGTCTTTGTATTTGCTACCAATTACCCTTTTAAGTAGCCTCTATTTGCATGTTGGAACAGAACTGAATGCCTCCTTTGAATACATTACATGTGCAGCAGGTGATTTCGTAGAATATGACGTCTCCCCAACCCCACCCCACCCCATCCCACGTAAACGTGCAACCTATTGCACGGATCCAGGATTAAGGTGCCCCCTCATAAATAATTTGACATTCCTTTCTCCTGCCCTCCCCCCTCCCCACCACCCACCCCAGCCCCTCCTAAAAAAATTATACTGTGTTTTATTTTTCACATCCCAGGAACGGGACTTGGGGAGCTGCTGTTTTGGTTTGGGTGGGTGAGTGTGGTTGGGGTCCAACAACAAAACAATGCTCTCTCTCCCCCAAAATTGCCCTTTTTGGTCTGCACCTGGTTTGCGTTTAAAGTTAAATGTGTCATATGTAATTGATTGTAAATGGCCCTTGGCAGAATAACAAAGGCTTTATATATGTTACTATACTGATTGGGTCTTTGTGTTAAAAATCCACTCACCACCGTACACGAGCATAAGTCATCTACGGACATTTGAGTCGAATTTAGTCGATTGATTCGGCCGTTTTGCTTTTTAATCGTTCTAAACTTTGGTGGTACATCACGTATATGCCGAAACAATGCAAGTCAATGTGATGTTTGATACAGAAATGGACGGATGAATATATGTGGTAAGTTTCTTTCTCCTATTCCATTTAATTCAGTCTCATGAGCACACTGCAGTGTTTTATAATAGTTATCGGGAACAATGCATTGTTTTATTGCAATTGTATCGTTACATAACTTGTCGATTCAATCATTTTGGCGCAATATACCTTATGTTCTGCCACTCATATTTAGCTCGAATATTCAGCAGCATAGATTTCTATGGAACGCCAGAGATGTCTAGGAGCATTGCATTTATATATTGTTGGTACGTTATTTTCCAGTGAAAATATAAACAGTGACGTCACTGTTGACGTTATTGCCGTCATTGTTGTTGCGCGTCACTTATTGGATCTAAGACAATTTCTATGGTTATTAGTATATAATAAAAAGAATATTAGTTGTTTTGTCGTGAATATAGGATTTATTTTTATCCCGAAGTGAGGAAACTCAAATATTCCATTCGTGCTAAAGCACTAGTGAAAATATAAGTTTCTAAACAAAGATCTATTTAAAGTGAGTATGTCATACGCTGGAACAATTGTGTGGAATAGCATTCCTTCATATATTAGAGAATGTACTTCTTTAAAAACCTTTACATCTAACTGCGTTAAATGGCTGAAAACACAATCATAATGTAATTATTGTAAAAGTATTGTTATGTTTGGCAGTTTTAGATAATTATTGACATCTTGTGTACTGTATGGTACTTTATTATGCACACCACCACCTCAAACCATGTATATAATTATGTATATATATTAAGAATGATGTGTACATGGTTGTAAATGTGTGTGCATGTGTGTGTATTTGGATGTATGTGTGCGCAATAATGTAAGTGCGCAACTGTAAAGGAAATATCACTGTTTTGTTACATATGTTTTACATTGTACATGTATATGTATGACTTTGCAGAGGGCCCCAAGGGAGATTAGTGTTGGCTAATTGGGTCACCCTCTATAAATAAAGACATTCATTCATTCATTCATTCATTCATTCATTCATTCATTCATTCATTCTCAACAAATCCTATATATTAACTCCAATCCAACAAATATCCTCTATATATTATGTACTAATTGTGTAATATGATCTGGCCAATGTATTAGCTCTACTATTCTACTATGTTACACTGACAGTGTGATAAATGCAGACATAGACACCCGTGTTGGATGCATACACGCTGTAGGTGTGAAACCACTAATTATTTTCCCCATAGAGACCAATGTTAAAGTGTCACATAGTAATTATTTGCTGCAAATTCAACTCAAGTATGGATAATGCAGCAGTGTAATGTTCATATAGAAATCTAATTTTCCTCTTGAAAAATCACCAGAAAAGGTGGGGTCACAAGACATGTAAGACCGTTCTTGTTTGTTTACTAAACGGGTCAAGGGTACAGCTGTTTTCATTGATTGACTATTTTCATTGTTCACAAAGTGTAAGCATAGAGTCGAAATTTCGAAAATGTTCATCAGTGATCCAGTAAAACCTATGAATACGCTTCCTATACATACAACCATAAAATCGAATAGAAATGGGCAGTTTTCCTCTACTTATAACGCCCATTTCCATCAAAAAAGGAGGGATTACTTTTTATTATAGGAACTACATTCGACTACACCTCATGACTGGACAGTGATAAATGCAGACACAGACACCCGTGTTGGATGCATACACGCTGTAGTTTATAGCAAATCGGGAAGACTGACAGTGATACATGCAGACATAGACACCAGTGTTGGATACATACACGCTGTACTTAGCATATCGGCATTGAAGAAAGTACATGCAAGTATGATGTCTAATTAAAACTTTATTATATATTTGACCTACAACAACATCAACAGTAGCTACATAAGCCACACTAACAACAACAACAGTAGCTGTATAAGCTCTATCAGCCACAATATTAACAGTACTTGTATAACCTCCATCAGCTTCAACAACAAATTGTAGATGTATAAGCTGCGTCACACCAAACAACAACAACAGTAGCTGTATCAGCAACAACAACGCCATTATCTGTATACGTTGCATCAGCAACAACAACACCTGTAGCTGTATACGCTGCATCAGCAACACCAACACCAGTAGCTGTATACGCTGCATCAGCAGCAACAACACCAGCATATGTATACGCTGAATCAGCAACAACAGCAACAATAGCAGTATACGCTGCACCTGCAACAACAACAACATCGGTAGTTGTATTAGCTGCACAAGCAATAACGACACCAGTAGTTAACAACAACCTGTAAATTAGTATTAATAAAAAATATTTTCATTATTTTCTTAGTTGACACTTTTAATCCCTCTTAGCTTTCTAATATATTCTAATAAAAGGTATGTTTATTGCCGACTGCAACAAAACACATTTTGGAACATGAGTTACACTAAATGTTTGTAAGTATTATTTTAAATAATGCCACCCCTCAAACTCTCCGATCGGGGAAACATTGAACATCAGTCATAGACGTTCACCTTCTTGTCTCGATTTACCGGATTTCGCCTGTGTGAGTTTTTCTTTCTGAATAGACACATATTGCGTTTTATTGTCTTGCTTGCCCTCGAATCGGTTCTAGTTGCAACGGTTAAAATGTAGATGAAGGCTATCAAACTTCAAATTTGTATTTATAAATATTTCGAACTAAATATTTATATAGTTATTTGTCTGTTCTATTATAGAGTCCTACAATGTACATGCTACTTACATGCTATTATACAATAGCTTCCAGTGGGATTCGAATCGGCTACGGTGTCAGCTCAGAATGTTTCAATCGATGCGTCTTTACCCTCTCGATCACGGGTGTGGACATGAGGTAAGGTAACATGATTACTAATTAATGTGTCTGATAACTGTGTCACATGACTGTGTCACATGACTGTATAACGCCAATTACGAGCATTCACATTCACCAGTCATGCTCCACTAGTTTCCAGCATTTCTCTAAATAGGTCAAATGATAAAAAATTAACAAAATAAAATAGTCAGGTATTAAACATTAATGTAAAATAAATACATGTAGGTGAAACTATTAACAAATAAGGATGATATGGTCAAGATATCAACTATACATACGAATAATACATTTTTAATGGTAAACACGATAGTTACACCATTTTGAAGAAACCGATAACCCAGAATCGGGGCGTTCGTGTCAAAAGTGTCTCCCAAGGACACATCTTCTCATGTATGTATGGGATTCCTTATAACATTGTATCGATGGGACTGCATAAGTAAATTTGGTTTAAATAAATCATGGGCTCTCTTGACGCCCACAGAACCCAACTAAACATAGCCACTGAAAGTTCAAAAAAAATGTTGGTTAAGGTAAACATGTAATCTCTTGTTGCCGTATATGCACAATACATCTTGCACAATAATTCCCCACCACAACTCTCATCCGATCCAGCATCAAGAGGGATTGTGTTGGGCGTTGGTGGGCGGTGTCTCTGTCGACCACCACAAACCCGCCCATTTCCTTGCTGATGTTTAATAGCAGACACGTTTATATGCGCGATAAAATCAACATCCTCACTTTACTTTAAATTTCCGTTACATATGCCGTCTTGATGAACAGTATGAACCAAACAAATGAATAACTTGGGTATCTATGGATATACAACCACGCTAAACAATAACATACACAATGAATCATTAAAACCTGCAGCCTTCCTTTATTTGTTAGTGTTAATTATTAGACATTTTAATAGTTTTTTTAAGATCTTCAGCCTTTCTATATTTGATAATGTTAATTATTAGACCGTTTAATAGTTTAAGGGCTGCAGCTTTCCTATGTTTGTTAGTGTTAATTAGACAGTTTAATAGTTTATTTAATATCTGCAGTCTTCCTACATTTGTTAGTGTTAATTATTAGACAGTTTAATTGTTTATTTAAAATCTGAAGCCTTCCTATGTTTGTTAGTGTTAAATATTAGAGAGTTTAATAGTTCATGTAAGAACTGCAGCTTTTCTATATTGGTTGGTGTTAATTATTAGACAGTTTAATAGTTTATGTAAGAACGGCAGCTTTCCTATATTGGTTAGTGTTAATTATTAGACCGTTTAAAAGTTTATTTAAGAACTGCATCTTTCCTACATTGGTTGGTGTTAATTATAAGACAGCTTAATAGTTTATTTAAGAACTGCAGCCTTTCTATATTTGTTAGTGTTAATTATTAGACAGTTTAATTGTTTATTTAATGACTGCAGCTTTCCTATATTTGTTAGTGTTAATTATTAGACAGTTTAATAGATTATTTAAGAACTGCAGCCTTTCTATCTATATTGGTTAGTGTTAATTATAAGGCAGTTTAATAGTTTATTTAAGAACTGCAGCCTTTTTATATTTTTTAATGTTAATTATTAGACAGTTTAATTGTGTATTAAATAACTGCAGCTTTCCTATATTTGTTAGTGTTAACTATTAGACAGTTTAATAGTTTATTAAAGAACTGCAGTCTTCCTGTATTTGAAATTATTAATTGTTAGACATTTAAATAGTTTATTTAAGAACTGCAGCCATCCTATATTGGTTAGAGTTAATTACTAGATAGTTTAATAGTTAAAGGTCTTCAGCCTCCCTATACGTTTTAGTGTTAATTATTAGACAGTTTAAAAGTTTATTTAAGAACTGCAGCCTTCCTATATGTGTTAGTGTTACTTATTAGACAGTTAATAGTTTATTTAAGATCTGCAGCCTTTCTATATGTGTTAGTGTTAATTATTAGACAGTTTAATAGTTTAAGTCTAATCCGATACGATACTATGTACACTATAACAATTCCTAATATATAACTGTGCCATTATTTTCAGAATTACAAGAGACTATATGAGACTACATGTTTCGTCTGCAACAAACAGATTAGGTTTTGGAGTCAGTATTAATGCGTACAGAACGGTATTGAAATGCGCAGAATACATGCTTCCTGGTGCCAAGTTACGTTATGGATCTACTTATCCTCATACTATCGCTGATGATTCAGTTCCAACGACTGCACGTGTGTTCCAGGACATCGATTACATGGAAGATGTACCACTACCGACTCCAAAATATGTAAGATCTATTTATTAGTATCACCATGTTCATTATATATTATATATTATGGGTTTGACCACTCGGTTCACCACACGGATGTGGTAACAAGTCTTACTATTGGTGCCAATACCCTTACGTTATGATTTTCTAGTAAGCGATCCGTGCTTTCTACACGCCAACTTTTACAACATCGTCCCGCACTTCAAATACGTCGACACCTCAGACAGCGTCTCGCACTTTCAACACTTAGACACCTAAGACAACGTCCTGCACATTCAACAAGTCAACACATACTACAACGTCCCGCACATTTCAGTTGTAAACATGTAATCAATAGGTACAATCGCAAACCAAAATTGGTACATTCGATTGTAACTGCTAACTAAACAACACTATATGTCACAAACAGCTACTTATAATGCACTACTTATTATTAATAAAGATTTACAAAAATAATATTGCTTGTGCGTAGAAAAACTAACGCGATGCCGAGGGTCCTTGTGCTGTCTTATGTTACACTGACAGCGAAAACTGCAAAGAAACCCGTGTTGGATGAACTTAACATATCGGCATGACTGACACTGATAAATGCAGACATAGACACCAGTGTCGGATGCATACAAGCTGTACTTCCTATGTCGGCATTGAAGAAACACTGCACTTAAGTAAAATGTCTAATTGAAACTTATATATTTGAATATGTTTACATGCAACGTCCAGTATAATACGTCATACATGTTTCTAGTCAGTGTTACCCTTCAGTGATATTCATAGCCGCATCCAGTACTTATAAACGTTCGAATGTTATTAACAAAATAGGTTCGTATCAAACGATGCATAATTATGTTTTTGAGGAACAGTCATGGCTGATGTATAAATGGTTGAATGTTGTTCTACGTCATTTTCAGCGAATTTCACGCTATATATGACGGTCGATTTTTAGTTGTGATCTGCCTCAAACAACTCACCTTTCCCTGAGCAGAACCAGTACTGTATACCTTTCGCATCCGTTAAAATCGCCACGTCCTCACTTAACAAGTCGAGCTCCCAGTTGGATTCGAACCCGAAGCGGTGAAAGGCGATATGGTTTCAAACGCAGAGTGTTTACTATCACGATCACGGAGACAGTCTAATAGTTTATTTAAGATCTGCAGCCTTCCTATAGTTGTTAGTGTTAATTATAAGACAGTTCAATAGTTTATTTAGGAACTGCAGTCTTCCTGTATTTGAAATTATTAATTGTTAGACAGTTTAATAGTTTATTTAAGAACTGCAGCCTTCTTATATTGGTTAGAGTTAATAATTAGACCGTTTAATTGTATATTTAAGAACTGCACTGTTCCTATATGTGTTAGTGTTAAATGTTAGACAATTTAAATAATTTATTTAAAAGCTGCAATATTCCTATATTGGTTAGCGTCAATTATTAGATTGTTTAATCATTTATTTAAGAACTGCAGTCTTCCTATATTTGTTAGTGTTAACTGTTAGACAGTTCAGAAGTTTATTCAAAAACTGAAGCCTTCCTATATTGGTTAGAGTTAATTATTAGACAGTTTAATAGTTTAAGATCTACAGCCTTCCTTTATGAGTTAGTGTTAATTATTAGACAGTTTAATAGTTTATTTAATATCTACTGCCTTCCTATATGTGTTAGTGTTACTTATTAGACAGTTTAATAGTTTTATTTAAGTCTCATCCGATACGATATTATCTACAATCTAACAATTCATATTATATAACTGTGCCATTATTTTTAGAATTACAAAAGACTATATAAGACAAAATGTTGTGTCTCCAACAAACAGGTTATTTTTGAATTCAGAAATAATGCGTACAAGACGGCATTGGAATGCGCAGAATGATTCCTGAGGCCAAGTTACGTTAAACATCTACTTATAGCGGGTCGTCATCATCACAATATCGCTGATTCAGTTCCAACGACTTCACGTGTGTTCCCACGGACGACCTACCACTACCGACTCAGAACATGTAAGATCTATTTATTAGTATCACCATGTTTATTATATGTTATATCTTATGGGTTGACCACTCTGTTCACCACGGATTTGGTAACAAGTCTTACTATTAGTGTCAATACCTTGACGCTATGATTGTCTCAGCGTTCCGACTTTTCTACACGCCCACTTTTACAACAGCGTCCCGCATTTAAAATACGTCGACATCTCAGACAGCGTCCCGCACTTTCAACACTTAGACACCTAAGACAACGCCCCGCACATTCAACAAGTCAACACATACTACAGCGTCCCGTACATTTCAGGGTGTAATAGGTACTACCGCAAACGAAAATGGGTACATTATATTATAACTGCCAACTGAACAACACTATAGATCACAAACAGCTATTCGAACTACCTTACTGCATTACTTTAAATATAAACGTACAAACATATAATGCACTACTTATTATTAATAAAGATTTACAAAATTAATATGCTTATGCGTAGAAAAACTAACGCGATGCCGCGGGTCCTTTTTACACTATAATTGTGCCGTCTATGTTACACTGACAGCGATAAATGCAGTCATAGACACCCGTGTCGGATACATACAAGCTGTAGTCAGCATATCGGTATGACTGACAGTGATACATGCAGACATAGACACCCGTGTTGGATACATACAAGCTGTACTTAGCATATTGGCATTGAAGAAACACTGCAGTTAAGTATGATGTCTAATTAAAACGTATTATATATTTGAATATGTATACATGCAACGTCCAGTTTAATATGTTCACACATTTATGTAGTCAGTGTTACCTTTGAATGATATTCATATCCGCATCCAGTCCTTATCAACGTACAACGCATTTTAGGCTATATATGACTTCAATTTTCCTTGGTGGTCTGCCTCATACCACCCACCTTACCCTGAGCAGAACCAGTACTGTATACCTTCCGCATCCGTAAGAATCAACACGTTCTAACTTAACAAGTCGAGCTCCCAGTGGGGTTCGAACCCGCAGTGGTGAAAGGCGATAATGTTTCAAACGCTGCGTGTTTACCATCACGGCCACGAAGACGTTAGAGATATATAGAAGAACGGTACATAGAACGATGTGTAGTCGGGGAGACGTTTTACAACCACCACACAGCACTACACAAACGCTAGTGTGAATGTCAGTAAATACTGAACAGGGGATATAATGGAAACAACAAATATAAACAAAAGAGAACAGTATACTCGGTTTTATTGAATCTGCTCATGAGGGTAATGTACGATGCAACACCTCTCACGCCCCTACCACTGGCTTAAGCGGTATTTCACTCTAAAGCATCAAAGATTGGGCATGACCGGTAAGTAATAACGCTACTGATTTGTGCTCTTTGCAGTTGAAAGTCGTTAAAGAACACATGTGTTCTTGTGAAACATTGCATATGGTATGCATATCATTCGGATTTAACTACATTGCTTTAAAAAGTCCGAGAAGTTGTACTTACTGTCGTCAAGCATATGAACACGAGAAAGAAAGATAAATTGAAGTCTGAGTATTTCTCTGTATAACTGCTTTTGAAATTAAATAGTTTCCAAGTTTGGTTAAAGTCTTCATATAAGTATTGAATGTGTACAAAGAGTCGTTGACACTTCAGAGAGCCATCCAGCAGCCATTTTCTTTTTTCAATTATCTTTGCATTAATAATGCGTACACCAGCTAGGATACATGCATATATAAATCAATCGTAAAATATAGTGATCATGAAAATAGTAATCACTAACTGAACACTTGAAGACAGCTCTTTAGGTCTGCTTTAAGCTAGCCTGGTGAAGATACGCGCTATCGGATAGTTATAAGGTCCGCGTTACGTGCGCTTCAAGACACCTGATATAGACTATTAAGAAGAAATTCTTATGTAACATGTCTATTCTAGACTTGCTTTTAAGAACGAGTTGCAAATATAAAAGTAATAACGTCGATGCTTAAACAGACCCCATCACCCCCATTTCCGCTATACAAGAACATCACTGGTCCGCATAATTAGTTATGTTTTTATAAAGCTGCCATACTTAACAACTGTACTTTGTCGCCGATTTTGAATTTAGAGAGATCAGCTGGGGCTCCTGTTTTTGTTATTGCCAGAGCATGATATGAACAGAAACAACGATGATGTACAGTATTTAATGATACCCGTTAGTGGTATGCATAATGAGAAAACCTCTGATCAAACATGAAGCTATATTGTTTCCCTGTTTCTCCAAAAAGTCATGATGAGTATTGTAAATGCGATTTTCCTTATATTGCAATAGTTATAACGTGTTCTAAATTTCAACCTCGAGTATGGTATGTATTATTACCATGTCATATATTTATCTAACATCAAGGTCTGATATATATTTTAGGACAGTTTGGTGACATTTCGGTTACGTAGCTAGCTCCAAAATGTCGTTCTAAGTTATACATCTAGGATATTTTTTTTCCATTTTAACTGGCAGCTTATATTACCCTACTGATTTGTTTATAGAAATGGTGTTCTCTTTTTTGCGTTAAGAAATGGATACCGTAATTGAGCCATTGTGATGACATTTTATGTACAATCCATATTATTGTTACTTACTGACACACATCTACCATCGCCATTGATATTTGTTTTAAGATTCCAGTTATTCGCCCCACGGGATATATAACACTATTTATTATAAG
Organism: Cyrtodaria siliqua; assembly: GCA_037043455.1. NCBI lineage: Eukaryota > Metazoa > Mollusca > Bivalvia > Adapedonta > Hiatellidae > Cyrtodaria > Cyrtodaria siliqua. The sequence continues at coordinate 106,360 of JAWPHD010001940.1, forward strand.
TTGCACCCATTTTAATAGTAATCTAATGCAGCTGCCGTATCCTTATATGGGTTTTGTGTTTGTCTATGGCTAACACATTGTGAATCACTTAGTTGACGATAAGCATACATTGCAACTTTAATTCCCAGTGAACTCGTCTAAAAAACTTGAATGGTATAAACACAAACTTTTGCAATGTTCAAAGGTTACCGTTTCACTTGCTGAAACATCGTTTTCGTAGATGAGTCTACTGAAGTGTAGCATGCGATAATTAATATGTGTATATTACCAACAAAACGTTCATAAGTCTCTGTAGCGCAGTTGGTTGAGGCATGGAGTTTGTGCTGGGGAAGTGAGGGTTCAAGCCTGCTGATATACTTTTCCTTTTTTAAATTTTAATTATTATTTGTTTGTATGGTGTTTTACGTCATGTTCAACACATGTGTGGTTATATATGACGGTCGATGTCTTGTGATGGAGGCAGACCACCCACTTTTCCTGGGTAGAACCAGTACTTTACATCTTCCGCCATCCGTAAGAATCGACACTTCCTAACTTACAAGCCGAGCTCGCAGTGGGATTCAAACCCGCAGGGGTGATTGTGAAGGTTTACAACTGAAATTTTTTTCCTCATTATTATGGTTTTCATTATTGCAAATGATAAGGTGGTAGCAATGAACATTTCTTATACATTTTTTACTTTGATAACGCAATATTATAATTACACATGGTAGCAGTGAATAATTTGTATGTGATATAATGCACACGCTAACGCGCACGTATCAATATGTAAGGCATGTCAAGGTATCTGAACAAATAGAAGCGAGGTCGCCCACATTCATTGAAAATGTTTGGTAGGAAGAACTGATGGTAAAGATCAGAAAGAATGTGTCTGTTAAGAAAAAACGGTCGTGGCGTTTTCATGTCTCCGTGACATTTTGTTTTCAATATTGTTTTAACATCCGTTTTTTATCTATTATTATGTTAAACTGTCGTCTCTCGGTAGCTATTTTGCGTTTGCGTAAAACCTTGCTTGTTTCATATTTTGTATAATTTTTGTCGAAGCCACGATAGGCAATATTTTCCGAGGTGTATGTTTAAACATTAGGCGATTATATTACTTTTTAATTTGCAACATAGCTTTTATAGGCATCTCACATAGACAGAACTTGATGAAAGCTGTAGACCAGTACTGAAAGACACACCTTTAGTTAGCTAAAAGTCTTCGCGGAAACTCTTAACTAGCGGCTAAAGAGTGCTCTTTAAGGCGCTAATCATTAAAAACACTTTAAACACCTCTAAATTATTGCTCTTCGAGCTACCTCGATACGAATGTATCTCTTGTGGATGGATCTATGAAGTTATAACGTGTTACAGGTCGACGGGTTATATTAGATCTTCATTGTTTACATAAATTATGAAATTTGCTTTACTTTTAAAACGTTTTTATTCTAAGTCGTTTTCACTTATTTCAGACATAAGCATCTGAATTCAACACAAGAGATATTCAAAATAACACAAACAGAAGCTGTAAATGCATAAGCCACAATATCAGTAGCTGTTTCAGCTGCACAGGCAACTAGAGCAAAAATAGCTGTATAAACTGCATCACCAGTAGCTGTATAAGCTCCATCAACCACAAAATCAACAATTCCTGTAGCTGTATCAACTGCATCAACGGCAACAACAACAGTTACTGTAGCAGTATAAGCTGCATCAACAACAACAGCAACAGTAGCTGTATACGCTGCATCACCAACAACAACAACACCAGTGTCCGTACACGCTGTATCAGCAACAACAACACCAGTAGCTGAATACGCTGCATCAACAACAACAGCTACAGTAGATGTATACGCTGCATCATCAGCAACAACAACACCATAAGCTGTTGTATACCCTACATCAGCAACAACAACACCAGAAGCTGTATACGCTGCATCAGCGACAACAGCAACAGGATATGTATACGATGTATCAGCAACTGCATCACCAGTAGCTATATTAGCTGCACACGCAACAGCAACACCAGTAGTTATATAACAACAACTTGTAAATTAGTATTAATAATAAATAGTTTCATTATTTTCTTAGTTGACACTTTTCTGGACCCTTCTTAGCTTTCTAATATATTGTCATACTGCTTTAATGACTAGCAGTCACAATTGAAGATAATAACAATAATAATACTAATAATTATAATTACTTTATTACACAGTTACAATAAATGCATTTAGTGAAAGATAAAACAGTACATGCATCATTATATAACTTCAACCAGACAGACACATTTATCATACTTGTAATGTAAGGTTACAAAATACAATGGCGTTTCATTCTGTCATTAAAAGAAAGGATTTGTATTTAAAATTAAATGTAATTAAAGAATGTGAAGCTCTTATGTCAACGGGAATCATGTTCCAAACTACCATTCCTGAATATCCAAAAGTACGTTTAAGAATATTTGTTCCAGGTTTTAAATGGACTATATCCTGCCTAGCAGCAGATCTTAAGTGATATTTTGAATTTAAAGATAATGTTATTAAATTTGTTATAGAGTAAAACTGTTAAGTGATTTATCATGTTTATTAATCATAACTCCTGTGTGCATTGAATTCATAATTGTTTGAATAAATTTGCTAATTGTTAAATATATTTCAGATTTGCATTTGATGTAAGACATGCTCGTGTCTGTATAAAGATGCAAGACGGTGTCGTTAATAAAAGGAGCCTATTGGCGACTGTTTTTTGTCGTCTGCAACAAAACACATTTTCGAACATGAGTTGCACTAATAAGCAACAACAACACCAGAAGCTGTATACGCTGCATCATAAGCAACAACACCAGTATCTGTATACGCTGCATCATCATCAACAACACCAGTAGCTGTATACGCTGCATCAGCAACAAGAACAACAGTATATGTATTCCTTTTTATGATTTTAAGACCCTTTTTCGCATTTTGGCGAATGTTTATTGTCGTCTGCAGCATAATATATTTTGGAACTAATAAGGTATGTATTTTTTTTTTTTATAAAGTGCCGACCCCACTCCACCCGACAAAGTCTCCGATCAGGGAAACATTGATAGGTACATCAGTCATAGAGGAGCACGTGTTGCTTTCGCCCGTGCGAGCATTTATTTCTGAATAGACACATACTGCGCTTATAGTCTTGCTTGCCCTGAAACGGTTCTAGTTGCAACAGTTAAAATGTATATTAAGGCTATCAAACTTCAAAATTTTATTTGTTTAGACTTGAAAATAAATATATTGATAGCTATTTGTCTGTTCAATTACAGAGTCACTGTGTCAATTCTACAACGTGCGTGTCACTTACATGCTATCATACAATAGCTTCCAGTGGGATTCGAACCTGCTGTGGTGTCAGGCGAAAAGGTTTCAATCGATGCGTCTTTACCCTCTCGGCCACGGGTGTAAATTATATAAGAGGTAAGGAACATGATTACTAAGTAAATAATGTATGTCACATGACTGTGTCACATGACTGTATAACGCCAATTAATGGCATTCACATTCACCAGTCATGCTCCACTTGTTCTAACACAGTCAATTAAAAACTGTTTTTGAAAATCATGATTTTGTTTTATTTACAGAAACGTGGACGTATATGTTGATAAGTTTGAATACTTTGTTTTGAATAGAACCGAAAATAAAAAATCGACACTCAGGTGGCATTATTGTGTATCTCAGAAACGAATATGTGACAGATGATATTCTTATTTTTCATAGCTGTGATGATATTATATGCATTAAGATTGATGAGGCTGATGGTCACAAATTGTCTTTGGAAACTGATTTATTGGTGTGCATGTGTTATGTCGTAACGGAGAACAGTAGTAGACAGGCGTTGATTGAAACGAACATCTTTGATAGAATTATTGATTTTATTACATCTGTAAATGTAAAATATGAAAAATATTTAAATTTTGTTTTATGTGATGATATGAAAAGCCAAACGGCTGGATTGACCGATTACTTTATTGATGGTAGCAGTATACATATGCAGTTATTACCCGGTTAGTACACATGAGACGATGAACTCAAGCGATTTTCGCAGGATAACGGTAGAATAAACAATAATGGGCATTGTCTGTTAGATTTGTGTAAACAGACTGGATTTTATTAAATTCTAGTAAATGAGAGAAAATGTAAATTGTCTAATATCCTAGAAGACGAATTTCATTTTATGTTAGAATGTTAGAATACCCTATATATTCGGAGTTTAGAAAACAATATATCAAAAAATACTATTGGAATAGGCCTAATATGCAGAAACACTTTGTTAACTCAGAGCGTCAAAACAAATTAGAAACGTGGCTATTTTTGTTAACAAATCTTTTCATAAACGAAATGAATGTTTGTTTGCAAATAATTAATTAATTAATGTATAAATTAGCAAATTTAATCTGTATACTGTTTAAAACTGCAGTGGTTAAAAGCCTTCCCAAACAAATGAAAGGAAGTTTTATTAAATATATCGATTGTATATAATTGTTTCATAGCAAACAAGTGATATAGTGCATTTGTAAAATATGTTAGTTGTGAATATTGTATATTTTGACATATGCTCTGTAAAAATGTATATCCTCATGGGCTATTTGCCTAATGGAATTTTGATAATAAACTTGTAAGTAAATGCTGATAAAGGTGATCCTTTGGGAGCAACAAACACAATTTAAAGAATAAAGCAACAGACCCGATTTTATTGAGTCTTTTCATGAGAAGTAATGAAAGAAGCAACACCTCTCACGCCTCCAGCACCAGCTTAAGCGGTTTTCTACTTCAAAGCCACCTACATTGGGCTCGTTGGTCCCAAAGGACCAGTAAAAATAACACTACTGATTTGTAGCACGGGGAGACTTTTTTCCAACGCTCCACTAAATGAACCAAGATAGTATATGAATGAATGAATGAATATTGTTTAACAAGGCCACACATAAATATGTCAAATAGGAAAAAAATATGAAAAAATAGCAAAAACAAAATAGTAAGGTATTAAAGATTAATGTAAAAATATATAATTAACAGCTACGGATGATAGGGTAAAAATATATAATTAACAGCTACGGATGATAGGGTAAAAATATCAACTACGCATTTGAACATGATGAAGATTAAACAATGGAGCATTTTAGAGTTTGACTTTTTAACTTTCGACATTGTTGACTTCATACACACATCTCGTAGTGCAAGAACATATTTTCAATAATTACATTTTTAATGGTACACACGATAGTTACTCCATTTTCAGAAACCGATAACCCGGAATCGGGGCGTTTGTGTCAAGATTGTGCCCAAGGACACATTTTCAAGTCTATTCTTTAATCACACTTTATAGCAGAATTAAGTCAATACTTGACACACTTTGTATCAATAAGAATTAAAAACAAAATTTTGTCTTGAAATAGTTAACATGTAATTCAATGCACAGATGTTTTTAACCAAACAGGTCGCCCTTATACGATTCATCACTGGCCACATCAATGCTTGCCAAAATGTTATGGCTCATGGTTATGGAAGGTTACAGAAAACAACGTCTCTCTGGGCTAAAACATGTAAATACATTCATTTTATACTGAGTGTCATACTAACTGAGGATTCCTCTGCAAAATTGGTATGACACAATTCGTGTATCTATAATAAATAATAAACAACCCTGGTTCGGACGCAATTGTGAAATGCTCGAGTAATATACAACAATGTAAAGAAACGATTTAACGTAAACACAACGGACGAACTTCGTAATACTTTGAAAGAATTTAGTAAACATTTTAAATTAATAATGAACAAGAAAAAACGGACTACGAACTACCTTAAATTTAAGAACACACAGCAATCTTGAATCAAAAGACTAGCGCCTAGGCTATCAATCCTGCATTACGTTAAATATAACCGTACAAGCATATAATGCACTACTTATTATTAATAAAGATTTACAAAATTAATATGCTTATGCGTAGAAAAACTAACGCGATGCCGAGGGTCATTTTTACACTATAATTGTGCCGTCTATGTTACACTGACAGTGATAAATGCAGTCATAGACACCCGTGTTGGATGAATATACACTGTACTTAGCATATCGGCATGACTGACAGTGATACATGCAGACATAGCCAACCGTGTTGGATACATACACGCTGTACTTAGCATATCGGCATGACTTACAGTGATACATGCAGTCATAGACACCCGTGTTGGATACATACACGCTGTACTTAGCACATCGGCATTGAAGAAACACTGCAATTAAGTATGATGTTTAATTAAAACTTTATTATATATTTGAATATGTTTACATGCAACGTCCAGTATAATACGTTCATACATGTTTCTAGTCAGTGTTACACTTCAGTGATATTCATAGACGCATCCAGTACTTATAAACGTTCGAATGTTATTAACAAAATAGGTTCGTATCAAACGATGCATGATTATGTTAGAGAACAGTCATGGCTGATGTATAAATGGTTGAATGTTGTTTTAGGTCATTTTCGGTCGATTTTTAGTTGTGATCTGCCTGAAACAACCCACCTTTCCCTGAGCAGAACCAGTACTGTATACCTTTCGCATCCGTTAAAATCGCCAAGTCCTCACTTAACAAGTCGAGCTCCCTGTGAGATTCGAACCCGCAGCGGTGAGAGGCGATACGGTTTCAAACGCAGAGTGTTTACTATCACGGCCATGAAGACAGTCTAATAGTTTATTTAAGATCTGCAGCCTTTCCATACTTGTTAGTGTTAGTTATTAGACAGTTTAATAAATTATTTAAGAACTGCAGCCTTCCTATATTTGTTAGTATTAATTAATAGACTTTTTTTTATTTAAGAACTGCAGCCTTCTTGTATTGGTTAATGTCAATAATTAGACTGTTTAATAGTTTATTTAAGAACTGTAGTGTTCCTATATTTGTTAGTATTAATTATTAGACAGTTTGCTTTATTTTATTTAAGAACTGCAGCCTTCTAATATTGGTTAATGTCAATAATTAGGCTGTTTAATAGTTTAAGAACTGCAGTGTTCCTATTTGTGTTAGTGTTAATTGTTAGACAATTTAAATAATTTATTTAAAAGCTGCAATATTCCTATATTGGTTAGCGTCAATTATTAAATTGTTTAATAGTTTATTTAAGAACTGCAGTCTTCCTATATGTATTAGTGTAATTGTTAGACAGTTTAAAAGTTTATATATTAATATCTGTAGCTTTCCTATACTTGAAAGTGTTAATTATTATATCGTTTGATAGTTTATTTAAGAACCGCTATCTTTCTATATGTATTAGTGTTAATTGCGAGATAGTTTAATAGTTTATATAAGATCTGCAGCTTTCCTATCCTTGTAAGTGTTAATTATTAGACAGTGTAATAGTTTATTTAAGAACTGAAGCCTTTCTATGTTGGGTAAAGCGATTCATTATACTGTTTAATAGTTAAAGAACTGCATCCTTCCTATACGTGTGAGTGTTAATTATTAGACAGGTTAATAGTTTATTTAAGAACTGCAGTCTTCCTATATTTGTTAGTGTTAACTGTTAGACAGTTTAATAGTTTAAGATCTACAGCCTTCCTATATGAGTTAGTCTTACTTATTAGACAGTTTACTAGTTTATTTAAGATATGCAGTCTTCCTATAATTGTTAGTGTTAATTATTAGACAGTTTAAATGTTTATTTAAGTCTCATCCGATACGATACTATCTACAATCTAACAATTCGTAATATATAACTGTGCCATTATTTTTAGAATTACAAAAGATTATATCAGACTAAATGTTGTGTCTCCAACAAACAGCTTATTTTTTTAACTCAGAAATAATGCCTACAAGACTGTATTGGAATGCGCAGAATGATTCCTGAGGCCAAGTTACGTTAACGATCTACTTATAGCGGGTCGTGATCATCACAATATCGCTGATTCAGTTCCAACGACTTCACGTGTGTTCCAGGACATCGATAACACGGACGACCTACCACTACCCACTCCAAACATGTAAGATCTATTTATTACTATCACCATGTTTATTATATGTTATATTTTATGGGTTGACTACTCGGTTCACCACGGATTTGGAATAAAGTCTGACTATTAGTGTCAATACCCTGACGCTATGATTATCTAAGCGTTCCGAACTTTTTACACGCCCACTTTTACTACAGCGTCCCGCATTTAAATACGTCGACATCTCAGACAGCGTCCCGCACTTTCAACACTTAGACACCTAAGACAACGCCCCGCACATTCAACAAGTCAACACTTACTACAACGTCCCGCGCATCTCAGGATGTAAACATGTAACCAATAGGTACTACAGCAAACGAAAATGGGTACATTATATTGCAACTGCTAACCGAACAACACAATATATTACAAATAGCTATTCGAACTACCTTAGATTTAAGGACACACAGCAATCTTGAATCAAAAGACTAGCGCCTAGGCTATTAATCCTGCATTACTTTAAATGTAAACGTACACGCATATAACGCCCTACTTATTATTAATAAAGATTTACAAAATTAATATGCTTATGCGTAGAAAAACTAACGCGATGCCGCGGGTCATTTTTATACTATAATTGTGCCGTCTATGTTACACTGACAGTGATAAATGCAGTCATAGACACCAGTGTTGGATGAATACACGCTGTACCTAGCATATCGGCATGACTGACAGTGATACATGCAGTCATAGACACCCGTGTTGGATACATACACTCTGTACTTAGCATATCGGCATGACTGACAGTGATACATGCAGACATAGACACCCATGTTGGATACATACATTCACACATTTATCTAGTCAGTGTTACCTTCGAATAATATGCATATCCGCATCCAGTCCTTATAAACGTACAACGCATTTTTGGCTATAAATGACTTCAGTGTTTCGTGGTGGTCTGCCTCGTACCACCTACCTTACCCTGAGCAGAACCAGTACTGTATACCTTCCGCATCCGTAAGAATCAACACGTTCTCACTTAACAAGTCGAGCTCCCAGTGGGTTTCGAACCCGCAGTGGTGAAAGGCAATAATGATTCAAACGCAGCGTTTTTATCATCACGGCCACGAAGACGTTAGAGATATATAGAAGAACGGTATATAGAACGGTTTGTAGTCGGTGAGACGTTTTACAGCCACCACATAGCACTACACAAACGCTAGTGTGAATGTCAGTAAATACTGAACAGGGTATATAATGGAAACAACAAACATAAACAAAAGAGAACAGTATACTCGGTTTTACTGAATCTGCTCATGAGGGGTAATGTACGATGCAACACCTCTCACGGCCCTACCACTGGCTTAAGCGGTATTTTACTCTAAAGCATCAAAGATTGGGCATGACCGGTAAGTAATAACGCTACTGATTTGTGCTCTTTGCAGTTGAAAGTCGTTAAAGAACACATGTGTTCTTGTGAAACATTGCATATAGTATGCATATCATTCGGATTTAACTACAATGCTTTAAAAAGTCCGAGAAGTTGTACTTACTGTCGCCAAGCTTATGAACACGAGAAAGAAAGATAAATTGAAGTCTGAATATTTCTCTGTATAACTGCTTTTGAAATTAAATAGTTTCCAAGTTTGGTTAAAGTCTTCATATAAGTATTGAATGTGTATAAAGAGTCGTTGAAACTTCAAAGAGCCATCCAGCAGCCATTTTCTTTTTTCAATTATCTTTGCATTAAGAATGCGTTCACCAACTAGGATACATGTACATATAAATCAATCGTAAAATATAGTGATCATGAAAATAGTAATCAATAACTGAACACTTGAAGACAGCTCTTTAGGTCTGCTTTAAGCTAGCCTGGTGAAGATACGCGCTATCGGATAGTTATAAGGTCCGCGTTACGTGCGCTTCAAGACACCTGATATAGACTATTAAGAAGAAATTCTTATGTAACATGTCTATTCTAGACTTGCTTTTAAGAACGAGTTGCAAATATAAAAATAATAACGTCGATGCTTAAACAGACCCCATCATCCCCATTTTCGCTATACAAGAACATCACTGGTCCGCATAATTAGTTTTATATGTTTTTATAAAGCTGCCGTACTTAACAACCGACTTTGTCGCCGATTTTGAATTTAGGGAGATCAGCTGGGGCTCCTGTTTTCGTTATTGCCAGAGCATGATATGAATAGAAACGACGATGATGTACAGCATTTAATGATACCCGTTAATGGTATGCATAATGAGAAAACCTCTAATCAAACATGAAGCTATATTGTTTCCCTGTTTCTCCAAACAGTCATGATGAGTATTGTAAATGCGATTTTTCTTATATTGCAATTGTTATAACGTTTTCTAAATTTCAACCTCGAGTATGGTATGTATTATTACCATGTCATAGATTTATCTAATATCAAGGTCTGATATATATTTTAGGACAGTTTGGTGACATTTCGGTTACGTAGCTAGCTCCAAAATGTCGTTCTAAGTTACACATCTAGGATATTTTTTTTCCATTTTAACTGGCAGCTTGTATTACCCTACTGATTTGTTTATAGAAATGGTGTTCTCTTTTTTGCGTTAACAAATGGATACCGTAATTGAGCCATTGTGATGGCATTTTATGTAAAAAACATATTATTGTTACTTACTGACACACATTTACCATCGCCATTGATATTTGTTTTAAGATTCCAGTTATCCGTACCACGGGATATATAACACTATTTATTATAGGTTGCACCCATTTTAATAGTAATCTAATGCAGCTGCCGTATCCTTGTATGGGTTTTGTGTCTATCTATGGCTAACACATTGTGAATCACTTAGTTGACGATAAGCATGCATTGCAACTTTAATTCCCAGTGAACTCGTCTAAAAAACTTGAATGGTATAAACACAAACTTTTACAATGTTCAAAGGTTACCGTTTCACTTGCTGAAACATCGTTTTTGTAGATGAGTCTACTGAAGTGTAGTTTGCGATAATTAATATGTGTATATTACCAATAAAACTTTCATAAGTTTCTGTGGCGCAGTTGGTTGAGGCATGGTGTTGGTGCTGGGGAAGTGAGGGTTCAAGCCTGCTGATATACTTTTCCTTTTTTTTTAATTTTAATTATTATTTTTTTCTATGGTGTTTTACGTCATGTTTAACACATGTATGGTTATATATGACGGTCGATGTCTTGTGATGGAGGCAGGCCACCCACTTTTCCTGGGTAGAACCAGTACTTTACATCTTCCGCCATCCGTAAGAATCGACACTTCCTAACTTACAAGCCGAGCTCCCAGTGGGATTCAAACCCGCAGCGGTGAGAGGTGAAGGTTTACAACTGCAATTTTTTTCTCATTATTATGATTTTCATTATTGCAAATGATAAGATGATAGCAATGAACATTTCTTTTACATTTTTTACTTTGATAACGCAATCTTATAATAACACATGGTAGCAGTGAACAATGTGTATGTGTTGCAATGCACACGCTAACGCGCACGTATCAATATGTAAGGCATGTCAAGGTATCTGAACAAATAGAAGCGAGGTCGCCCACATTGATTAAAAATGTTTGGTAGAAAGAACTGATGGTAAAGATCAGAAAGAATGTGTCTGTTAAGAAAAACCGGTCGTGGCGTTTTCATGTCTCCGTGACAACATTTTGTTTTCAATATTGTTTTAACATCCGTTTTTTATCTATTACTGTGTTAAACTGTCGTCTCTCGGTAGCTATTTTGCGTTTGCGTAAAATCTTGCTTGTTTCATATTTTGTATAATTTTTTGTCGAAGCCACGATAGGCAATATTTTCCGAGGTGTTTGTTTAAACATTAGGCCATTATATTACTTTTTAATTTGCAACATAGCTTTTATAGGCATCTCACATAGACAGAACTTGATGAAAGCTGTAGACCAGTACTGAAAGACACACCTTTAGTTAGCTAACAGTCTTCGCGGAAACTCTTAACTAGCGGCTAAAGAGTGCTCTTTAAGGCGCTAATCATTAAAACACTTTAAACATCTCTAAATTATTGCCCTTCGAGATATCTCGATACGAATGTATCTCTTGTGGATGGTTCTAAGAAGTTATAACGTTTTACAGGTCGACGGGTTAAATTAGATCTTACATAATTTATGAAATTTGCTTTACTTTTAAAATGTTTTTATTCTAAGTCGCTTTTATTTATTTCAGACTTTAGCATCTGAATTCAACACAAGAGATATTCAAAAATAACACAAACAGAAGTTGTAAATGCATAAGCCACAATATCAGTAGCTGTTTCAGCTGCACAGGCAACACCAGCAAAAATAGCTGTATAAACTGCATCACCAGGAGCTGTAATAAGCTCCATCAGCCACAAAAACAACAGTTACTGTAGCTGTATCAACTGCATCAACGGCAGCAACAACAGTTACTGTAGCAGTATAAGCTGCATCAACAACAACAGCAACAGTAGCTGTATACGCTGCATCAGCAGCAACAACAACACCAGAAGCTGTTGTATACGCTACATCAGCAACAACAACACCAGAAGCTGTATACGCTGCATCAGCAACAACAGCAACAGTATCTGTATACGATGTATGAGCAACAACATCAACAGTAGCTGTATTAGCTGCACAAGAAACAACAACACCAGTAGTTATATAACAACAACTTGTAAATTAGTATTAATAATAAATAGTTTCGTTATTTTCTTAGTTGACACTTTTCTGGACCCTTCTTAGCTTTCTAATATATTATCATACTGCTTTAATGACTAGCAGTCGTAATTGAAGATAATAACAATAATAATAATAATCATTATAATAACTTTATTACACAGTTACAATAAATGCATACAGTGAAAGATAAAACAGTACATGCATCATTATATAACTTCAACCAGACAGGCACATGTATTATACTTGTAATGTAAGGTTACAAAATACAATGGCGTTTCATTCTGTCATTAAAAGAAAGGATTTGTATTAAAACTTTAATGTAATTAAAGAATGAGAAACTCTTATATCAACGGGAATCATGTTCCAAACTACCATTCCTGAATATCCAAAAGTAAGTTTAAGAATATTTGTTCCTGGTTTTAAATGGGCTATATCCTGCCTAGCAGCAGATCTTAAGTGATATTTTAAATGGGCTATATCCTGCCTAGCAGCAGATCTTAAGTGATATTTTAAATGAGCTATATCCTGCCTAGCAGCAGATCTTAAGTGATATTTTAGATGAGCTATATCCTGCCTAGCAGCAGATCTTAAGTGATATTTTAAATGGGCTATATCCTGCCTAGCAGCAGATCTTAAGTGATATTTTAAATGAGCTATATCCTGCCTAGCAGCAGATCTTAAGTGATACTTTAAATGGGCTATATCCTGCCTAGCAGCAGATCTTAAGTGATATTTTAAATGAGCTATATCCTGCCTAGCAGCAAATCTTAAGTGATATTTTAAATGAGCTATATCCTGCCTAGCAGCAGATCTAAGTGATATTTTAAATGGGCCATATCCTGCCTAGCAGCAGATCTTAAGTGATATTTTAAATGAGCTATATCCTGCCTAGCAGCAAATCTTAAGTGATATTTTAAATGGGCTATATCCTGCCTAGCAGCAGATCTTAAGTGATATTTTAAATGAGCTATATCCTGCCTAGCAGCAAATCTTAAGTGATATTTTAAATGAGCTATATCCTGCCTAGCAGCAGATCTTAAGTGATATTTTAAATTTGAAGAGAATTTTATTAAATTTGTTATCTAATCTGGAGTTGAATTGTTAAGTGATTTATTAATCATAACTCCTGAGTGCATTGAATTCATAATTATTTGAATAAATTTGCTAATTGTTAAATATATTTCCGATTTAGCATTTGATGTAAGACATGCTCGTGTCTGTATAAAGATGCAAGACGGTGTCGTTAATATATGGAGCCTATTGGCGACTGTTTATTGTCGTCTGCAACAAAACACATTTTCGAACATGAGTTGCACTAATAAGCAACAACAACACCGGTAGCTGTATACGCTGCATCATCAGCAACAACACCAGTATCTGTATACGCTGTATCATCAGCAACAACACCAGTAGCTGTATACGCTGCATCAGCAACATCAACAACAGTATATGTATACCTTTTTATGATTTTAAGACCCTTTTCCGCATTTTGGCGAATGTTTATTGTCGTCTGCAGCATAATATATTTTGGAACTAATAAGGTATGTAATTATTTTTTTTATAAAGTGCATACCCCACTCCACCCGACAAAATCTCCGATCGGGGAAACATTGATAGTACGGTACATTAGTCATAGAGGAGCGCGTGTTGCTTTCGCCCGTGCGAGCACTTATTTCTGAATAGACACATACTGCGCTTATAGTCTTGCTTGCCCGAAACGGTTCTAGTTGCAACAGTTAAAATGTATATTAAGGCTATCAAACTTCATATTTATATTTGTTTAGACTTGAAAATAAATATTTAATAGTTATTTGTCTGTTCAATTACAGAGTCATTGTGTCAATTCTACAAAGAGCGTGTCACTTATATGCTATCATTCAATAGCTTCCAGTGGGATTCGAACCTGCTGTGGTGTCAGGCGAGAAGGTTTCTATCGATGCATCTTTACTCTCTCGGCCGCAGGTGTGAATTATATAAGAGGTAAGGAACATGATTACTAAGTAAATAATGTCTGTCACATGACTGTGTCACATGACAGTATAACGCCAATTAATGGCATTCACATTCACCAGTCATACTCCACTTGTTCCCATAGTCAATCCAAAACTGTTTTTGAAAATCATGATGTTTATGTTTTATTTACAGAAACCTATATGTTGATAACTTTGAATACTTTGTTTTGAATAGAACCGAAAATAAAAAAAATCGAGTAAACGACACTCAGGTGGCATTATTGTGTATCTCAGAAACGAATATGTGACATATGATATTCTTATTTTTCATAGCTATGATGATATTATATGCATTAAGATTGATGAGGCTGATGGTCACAAATTGTCTTTGGAAACTGATTTATTGGTGTGCTTGTGTTATGTCGTAACAGAGAACAGTAGTAGACAGGCGTTGATTGAAACGAACATCTTTGATAGAGTTATTGATTTTATTACATCTGTAAACGTAAAATATGAAAAATATTTAAATTTTGTTTTTTGTGATGATATGAAAAGCCAAACGGCTGGATTGACCGATTACTTTATTGATGGCAGCAGTATACATATGCAGTTATTACCCGGTTAGTACACATGCGACGATGAACTCAAGCGATTTTCGCAGGATAACGGTAGAATAAACAATAATGGGCATTGTCTGTTAGGTTTGTGTAAACAGACTTGATTTTATTAAATTCTAGTAAATGAGAGAAAATGTAAATTGTATAATATCCTAGAAGACGAATTTCATTTTATGTTAGAATGTTAGAATACCCTATATATTCGGAGTTTAGAAAACAATATATCAAAAAAATACTATTGGAATAGGCCCAATATGCAGAAACACTTTGTTAACTCAGAGCGTCAAAACGAATTAGAAACGTGGCTATTTTTGTTAACAAATCTTTTCATAAACGAATGAATGTTTGTTTGCAAATAATTAATTAATTAATTAATGTATAAATTAGCAAATTTAATCTGTATACTGTTTAAAACTGCAGTGGTTAAAAGCCTTCCCAAACAAATGAAAGGAACTATTATTAAATATATAGATTGTATATAATTGTATCATAGCAAACAAGTAATATAGTGCATTTGTAAAATATGTTAGTTGTGAATATTGTATATTTTGACTGTCAGTCATAAATTATGCTCTGTAAAAATGTATATCCTCATGGCCTATTTGCCTAATGGAATTTATAAACTTGTAAGTAAATGCTGATCAATGTGATCCTTTGGGAGCAATAAACACAATTAAAAGAATAAAGCAGCAGACTCGATTTTATTGAGTCTTTTCATGAGAAGTAATGAAAGAAGCAACACCTCTCACGCCCCCAGCACGAGCTTAAACGGTTTTCTACTTCAAAGCCACCTATTTTGGGCTCGTTGGTCCCAAAGGACCAGTAAAAATAACACTACTGATTTGTAGCACGGGGAGACTTTTTTCCAACGCTCCACTAAATGAACCAAGATAGTATATGAATGAATGAATGAATATTGTGTAACAAGGCCACACATAAATATGTCAAATAGGAAAAAAATATGAAAAAATAGCAAAAACAAAATAGTAAGGTATTAAAGATTGATGTAAAAATATATAATTAACAGCTACGGATGATAGGGTAAAAATACCAACTATGCATATGAACATGATGAAGATTAAACAATGGAGCATTTTAGAGTTTGGCTTTTTAACTTTCGACATTGTTGACTTTATACACACATCTCGTAGTGCAAGAACATATTTGCAATAATTACATTTTTAATGGTAAACACGATAGTTACTCCATTTTTAGAAACCGATAACCCGGAATCGGGGCGTTTGTGTCAATATTGTGCCCAAGGACACATTTTCAAGTCTATTCTTTAATCACACTTTATAGCAGAATTAAGTCAATACTTGACACACTTTGTATCAATAAGAATTAAAAACAAAATTTTGTCTTGAGATAGTTAACATGTAATTCAATGTACAGATTTTTTTAACCAAACAGGTCGCCCATATACGATTCATCACTGGCCACATCAATGCTTGCCAAAATGTTATGGCTCATGGTTATGGAAGGTTACAGAAAACAACGTCTCTCTGGGCTAAACCAGGTAAATACATTCATTTTATACTGAGTGTCATACTAACTGAGGATTCCTCTGCAAAATTGGTATGACACAATTCGTGTATCTATAATAAATAATAAACAACCCTGGCTCGGACGCAAATGTGAAATGCTCGAGTAATATACAACAATGCAAAGAAACGATTTAACGTAAACACAACGGACGAACTTCGTAATACTTTGAAAGAATTTAGTAAACATTTTAAATTAATAATGAACAAGAATAAACGGACTACGAACTACCTTAGATTTAAGAACACACGGCAATCTTGAATCAAAAGACTAGCGCCTAGGCTATCAATCCTGCATTACTTTAAATAAAACCGTACAAGCATATAATGCACTACTTATTATTAATAAAGATTTACAAAATTAATATGCTTATGCGTAGAAAAACTAACGCGATGCCGCGGGTCATTTTTACACTATAATTGTGCCGTCTATGTTACACTGACAGTGATAAATGCAGTCATAGACACCCGTGTTGGATGAATACACGCTGTACTTAGCATATCGGCATGACTGACAGTTATACATGCAGACATAGACACCCGTGTTGGATACATACACACTGTACTTAGCATATCGGCATGACAGACAGTGATACATGCAGACATAGCCACCCGTGTTGGATACATATACACTGTACTTAGCATATCGGCATGACTGACAGTGATACATGCAGACATAGACACCCGTGTTGGATACATACACGCTGTACTTAGCATATCGGCATGACTGACAGTGATACATGCAGTCATAGACACACGTGTTTGATACATACACACTGTACTTAGCATATCGGCATGACTGACAGTGATACATGCAGTCATAGACACCCGTGTTGGATACATACACGCTGTACTTAGCACATCGACATTGAAGAAACACTGCAATTAAGTAAGTTGTTTAATTAAAACTTTATTATATATTTGAATATGTTTACATGCAACGTCCAGTATAATACGTTCATACATGTTTCTAGTCAGTGTTACACTTCAGTGATATTCATAGACGCATCCAGTACTTATAACGTTCGAATGTTATTACCAAAATAGGTTCGTATCAAACGATGCATGATTATGTTAGAGAACAGTCATGGCTGATGTATAAATGGTTGAATGTTGTTTTAGGTCATTTTCAGCGAAGTTTACGCTATATATGACGGTCGATTTTTAGTTGTGATCTGCCTGAAACAACCCACCTTTCCCTGAGCAGAACCAGTACTGTATAGCCCTTTCCGGAAAGTCAGTTATCTCCCTTGTTCAAATTCGAGATATTCCGAGTGAACTGGTTCCGGGTAGTAAATTGGCTGGAAAACGTTGCATGGACACTATTTTCCCGTCAATAATCTTTTGTCCATGATTTTTACATACATAACAGTATCTTTGGCTTGACGGCATCGTTTAAAACAATAAATCTATGAGCGCGAAATATCGATTTTCCCTTGTTTGTTTACCGTTTGTTCCCAGGATACTGAAGGGGTATAAAAACCACTTCCGAACCCCCGCACCTCCGAACCCCGAACCCTTTACGGAAATTAAAAATACGTATAACTGACAATAAACGAATCATACCGTTATTATTTTAACTGGTATGCATGTATTTAATGTACATATATATATGGTTAGTATTTGATTGCCTTAATTAAAGTATTTGTAGCAAAATTGCTATTTTATTCATCGCTAAGGGTATAAAACCCACTTCCGAACCCTAAATCTCCGATATTTCATATTTCAATTGTTTTATCTATGATTATCAATTCGGAAAACACATACCATAACCCATTTTTTTTCTTATTGTTAATTTTGTTGGTAAAAATATCAAAACTACATCCAGTGTTGTACAATTCTATATATACTGTATATATATTTTATTAAAATCTATAAATTATTAAGATTCTTTACATGTGTCCCGTGTTACATTTTTCAATCATTAATTTAAGAACAACAGAAATTGTTTTTGCATATTACAGGATCACATAACAGTAACAGTTGCTTTTATTGCACCAGTAATACATTTAAATAAGGATTCTGGTGTGAATGAAGTTCGTTTATAATACATACCAAAAATTCTTTTTGGGTTGTCACATATAATCCGCAGCACCATATAAAACAGAAATGAAAAAAAAGACAGTAATGCTGACATAGAAGACATTAGACATTTATTTGTTTTTGTTTTTTAAGGCTTTTAACTTAACAAAAATGTCTGTTTATAAGAGAAGATGCTTTTAAATAAAGTATACAATCAAGGGTATTAGAAATAGAAATAATTAATTGAATAAAAATAATACAATATAAAAACAACGAAAACAATGGAAACAATGACTATAAATGATTACAAAAATGACTTACTTGGTGTCTGAAAACAGCATCCCCCATGAGAGATGACATGTTTTCCACTTTGGCACCAGATCTGAAGAGCACGGAG
Organism: Cyrtodaria siliqua; assembly: GCA_037043455.1. Lineage (NCBI taxonomy): Eukaryota > Metazoa > Mollusca > Bivalvia > Adapedonta > Hiatellidae > Cyrtodaria > Cyrtodaria siliqua. The sequence goes on from JAWPHD010001940.1 coordinate 125,514, forward strand.
GAATCTCTCGCCTCTCCTTTCAGGTACCGGAAATTGGAATCTCCTACATACAGAGCCATATCGATGTGTATATCAATATTAATATTCAATAAATGACAACTTAGCAAAGTTTCATTCGACATTTATACCAAAGAATGACCGTGCTTACCTGAGTGTTTGTTTGTTTGTTTTTCGGCTTTATCCTGTGACTGATTTTGGTTCACCAATTAGTGTAGATTTTGGTTCACCAATTAGTGTAGTCAAGTAATATATACCTGTTTGTTTGTGTCACGGCTTTATGATATGATTAGATGTGATTTTAGCTCACCAATCAATGATTCCCAATCAATGACTGATTAATTAGTTTGTGTTTTCCGAATTGATAAGCATAGATAAAACAATTGAAACATGCGATTTTCACAGCACGTGTTATTCGAATGACACCGTAATTATTTTTAGATTAGGGTTCGGTATCGTAAAAAAAGGTAAACAAATGGCTGTATCTTCATTAATAAAAGAAACCAAGACTGGAAATTACATTTATAATGAGGTTAGTTAGTTTATGAATGCTAAACTTTACATAATTAACGCGTTGAACCCTCGTATCGTTCAAAAACTAGGGGTTCGGAGATTTAGGGGTTCGGAAGTGGGTTTTATACCCTTAGCGATGAATAAAATAGCAATTTTGCTACAAATACTTTAATTAAGGCAATCAAATACTAACCATATATATATGTACATTATATACATGCATACCAGTTAAAATTATAACGGTATGATTCGTTTATTGTCAGTTATACGTATTTTTAATTTCTGTAAAGGGTTCGGGGTTCGGAGGTGCGGGGGTTCGGAAGTGGTTTTTATACCCCTTCCAGGATACTACCCGGAAGTAAACTTCTTGAGCTAAAGAGCGAAAAATCAGGGGCAGATAACAACACTTTCCGGAAAGTGCTATACCTTTCGCATCCGTTAAAATCGCCAAGTCCTCACTTAACAAGTCGAGCTCCCAGTGAGATTCGAACCCGCAGCGGTGAGAGGCGATACGGTTTCAAACGCAGAGTGTTTACTATCACGGCCATGAAGACAGTCTAATAGTTTATTTAAGATCTGCAGCCTTTCCATACTTGTTAGTGTTAATTATTAGACAGTCTAATAAATTATTTAAGAACTGCAGCCTTCCTATATTTGTTAGTATTAATTATTAGACTTTTTTTATTTAAGAACTGCAGCCTTCTTGTATTGGTTAATGTCAATAATTAGACTGTTTAATAGTTTATTTAAGAACTGTAGTGTTCCTATATTTGTTAGTATTAATTTTTAGACAGTTTGCTTTATTTTATTTAAGAACTGCAGCCTTCTAATATTGGTTAATGTCAAAAATTAGACTGTTTAATAGTTTAAGAACTGCAGTGTTCCTATATGTGTTAGTGTTAATTGTTAGACAATTTAAATAATTTATTTAAAAGCTGCAGTATTCCTATATTAGTTAGCGTCAATTATTAGATTGTTTAATAGTTTATTTAAGAACTGCAGTCTTCCTATATGTATTAGTGTTAATTGTTAGACAGTTTAAAAGTTTATATATTAAGATCTGTAGCTTTCCTATTATGATAGTGTTAATTATTATATTGTTTGATAGTTTATTTAAGAACCGCGATCTTCCTATATGTATTAGTGTTAATTGCGAGATAGTTTAATAGTTTATATAAGATCTGCAGTCTTCCTATAAATGTTAGTGTTAATCATTAGACAGTTTAATAGTTTATTTAAGTCTCATCCGATACGATACTATCTACAATCTAACAATTCGTAAGATATAACTGTGCCATTATTTTTAGAATTACAAAAGATTATACATGTTATTTCAGACTAAATGTTGTGTTTCCAACAAACAGGTTATTTTTTTAACTCAGAAATAATGCCTACAAGACGGTATTGGAATGCGCAGAATGATTCCTGAGGCCAAGTTACGTTAAGGATCTACTTATAGCGGGTCGTGATCATCACAATATCGCTGATTCAATTCCAACGACTCCCCTGTGTTCCAGGACATCGATAACACGGACGACCTACCACTACCCACTCCAAACATGTAAGATCTATTTATTACTATCACCATGTTTATTAAATGTTATATTTTACGGGTTGACCACTCGGTTCACCACGGATTTGGAATAAAGTCTTACTATTAGTTTCAATACCCTGACGCTATGATTATCTAAGAGTTCCGAACTTTTTACACGCCCACTTTTACTACAGCGTCCCGCATTTAAATACGTCGACATCTCAGACAGCGTCCCGCACTTTCAACACTTAGACACCTAAGACAACGCCCCGCACATTCAACAAGTCAACACTTACTACAACGTCCCGCGCATCTCAGGATGTAAACATGTAACCAATAGGTACTACCGCAAAAGAAAATGGGTACATTATATTGCAACTGCTAACCGAACAACACAATATATTACAAACAGCTATTCGAACTACCTTAGATTTAAGGACACCCAACAATCTTGAATCAAAAGACTAGCGCCTAGGCTATTAATCCTGCATTATTTTAATTGTAAACGTACACGCATATAACGCCCTACTTATTATTAATAAGGATTTACAAAATTAATATGCTTATGCGTAGAAAAACTAACGCGATGCCGCGGGTCATTTTTACACTATAATTGTGCAGTCTACGTTTCACTGACAGTGATAAATGCAGTCATAGACACCCGTGTTGGATGAATACACGCTGTACTTAGCATATCGCATGACTGGCAGTGATACATGCAGTCATAGACACCAGTGTTGGATGAATACACGCTGTACTTAGCATATCGGCATAACTGACAGTGATACATGCAGTCATAGACACCCGTGTTGGATACATACACTCTGTACTTAGCGGATCGGCATGACTGACAGTGATACATGCAGATATAGACACCCGTGTTGGATACATACATTCACACATTTATCTAGTCAGTGTTACCTTTGAATGATATTCATATCCGCATCCAGTCCTTATAAACGTACAACGCATTTTAGGCTATATATGACTTCAATTTTTCGCGGTGGTCTGCCTCGTACCACCTACCTTACCCTGAGCAGAACCAGTACTGTATACCTTCCGCATCCGTAAGAATCAACACGTTCTCGCTTAACAAGTCGAGCTCCCAGTGGGGTTCGAACCCGCAGTGGTGAAAGGCGATAATGATTCAAACGCAGCGTTTTTACCATCACGGCCACGAAGACGTTAGAGATATATAAAAGAACGGTATATAGAACGATTTGTAGTCGGGGAGACGTTTTACAGCCACCACATAGCACTACACAAACGCTATTGTGAATGTCAGTAAATACGGAACAGGGGATATAATGGAAACAACAAACATAAACAAAAGAGAACAGTATACTCGGTTTTACTGAATCTGCTCATGAGGGGTAATGTACGATGCAACACCTCTCACGCCCCTACGACTGGCTTAAGCGGTATTTCACTCTAAAGCATCAAAGATTGGGCATGACCGGTAAGTAATAACGCTACTGATTTGTGCTCTTTGCAGTTGAAAGTCCTTAAAGAACACATGTGTTCTTGTGAAACATTGCATATGGTATGCATATCATTCGGATTTAACTACAATGCTTTAAAAAGTCCGAGAAGTTGTACTTACTGTCGTCAAGCATATCAACACGAGAAAGAAAGATAAATTGAAGTCTGAATATTTCTCTGTATAACTGCTTTTGAAATTAAATAGTTTCCAAGTTTGGTTAAAGTCTTCATATAAGTATTGAATGTGTACAAAGAGTCGTTGAAACTTCAAAGAGCCATCCAGCAGCCATTTTCTTTTTTCAATTATCTTTGCATTAAGAATGCGTACATCAAATAGGATATTACATGCATATATAAATCAATCGTAAAATATAGTGATAATGAAAATAGTAATCACTATCTGAACACTTGAAGACAGCTCTTTAGGTCTGCTTTAAGCTAGCCTGGTGAAGATACGCGCTATCGGATAGTTATAAGGTCCGCGTTACGTGCGCTTCAAGACACCTGATATAGACTATTAAGAAGAAATTCTTATGTAACATGTCTATTCTAGACTTGCTTTTAACAAGGAGTTGCAAATATAAAAGTAATAACGTCGATGCTTAAACATACCCCATCACCCCCATTTCCGCTATACAAGAACATCACTGGTCCGCAACTGTACTTTGTCGTCGATTTTGAATTTAGAGAGATCAGCTGGGGCTCCTGTTTTCTTTATTGCCAGAGCATGATATGAATAGAAACGACGATAATGTACAGTATTTAATGATACCCGTTAGTGGTATGCATAATGAGAAAACCTCTGATCAAACATGAAGCTGTTTTGTTTCCCGGTTTCTCCCAAAAGTCATGATCAGTATTGTAAATGCGATTTTCCTTATATTGCAATAGTTATTACGTGTTCTAGATTTAAACCTCGAGTATGGTATGTATTATTACCATGTCATATATTTATCTAACATCAAGGTCTGATATACAGTTTAGGACAGTTTGGTGACATTTCGGTTACGTAACTAGCTCCAAAATGTCGTTCTAAGTTATACATCTAGGATATTTTTTTTCCATTTTAACTGGCAGCTTATATTACCCTACTGATTTGTTTATAGAAATGGTGTTCTCTTTTTTGCGTTAAGAAATGGATACCGTAATTGAGCCATTGTGATGACATTTTATGTAAAATCCATATTATTGTTACTTACTGACACACATCTACCATCGCCATTGATATTTGTTTTAAGATTCCAGTTATCCGTACCACGGGATATATAGCACTATTTATTATAGGTTGCACCCATTTTAATAGTAATCTAATGCAGCTGCCGTATCCTTATATGGGTTTTGTGTTTGTCTATGGCTAACACATTGTGAATCACTTAGTTGACAATAAGCATGCATTGCAACTTTAATTCCCAGTGAACTTTTCTAAAAAACTTGAATGGTATAAACACAAACTTTTGCAATGTTCAAAGGTTACCGTTTCACTTACTGAAACATCCTTTTCGTAGATGAGATAGTTTCAATATTTTCTTAGTTTACATTTTTTCTGGACCCTTCTTAGCTTTCTAATATATTGTCATACTGCTTTAATGACTAGCAGTCACAATTGAAGATAATAACAATAATAATAATAATAATAATAATTATAATAACTTTATTACACAGTAACAATAAATGCATATAGTGAAAGATAAAACAGTACATGCATCATTATATAACTTCAACCAGACAGACACAATTATTATACTTGTAATGTAAGGTTACAAAATACAATGGCGTTTCATTCTGTCATTAAAAGAAAGGATTTGTATTTAAACTTAAATGTAATTAAAGAATGAGAAACTCTTATGTCAACGGGAATCATGTTCCAAACTACCATTCCTGAATATCCAAAAGTACGTTTAAGAATATTTGTTCCAGGTTTTAAATGAGCTATATCCTGCCTAGCAGCAGATCTTAAGTGATATTTTAAATGGGCTATATCCTGCCTAGCAGCAGATCTTAAGTGATATTTTAAATGAGCTATATCCTGCCTAGCAGCAGATCTTAAGTGGTATTTTAAATGAGCTATATCCTGCCTAGCAGCAGATCGAAAGTGATATTTTAAATGAGCTTTTTCCTGCCTAGCAGCAGATCGTAAGTGATATTTTAAATGAGCTATATCCTGCCCAGCAGCAGATCTTAAGTGATACTTTAAATGGGCTATATCCTGCCTAGCAGCAGATCTTAAGTGATATTTTAAATTGGCTATATCCTGCCTAGCAGCAGATCTTAAGTGATATTTTAAATTGGCTATATCCTGCCTAGCAGCAGATCTTAAGTGATACTTTAAATGGGCTATATCCTGCCTAGCAGCAGATCTTAAGTGATACTTTAAATGGGCTATATCCTGCCTTGCTGCAGATCTTAAGTGATATTTTAAATAGGCTTTATCCTGCCTAGCAGAAGATCTTAAGTGATACTTTAAATGGGCTATATCCTGCCTAGCAGCAGATCTTAAGTGATATTTTAAATTGGCTATATCCTGCCTAGCAGCAGATCTTAAGTGATAATTTGAATTTCAAGAGAATGTTATTAAATTTGTTATGTAATCCTGAGTTAAATTGTTAAGTGATTTATTAATCATAACTCCTGTGTGCATTGAATTCATAATTGTTTGAATAAATTTGCTAATTGTTCAATATATTTCAGATTTGCATTTGATGTAAGACATGCTCGTGTCTGTATAAAGATGCAAGACGGTGTCGTTAATAAAAGGAGCCTATTGGCGACTGTTTATTGTCGTCTGCAACAAAACACATTTTAGAACATGAGTTGCACTAATAAGCAACAACAACACCAGTAGCTGTATACGCTGCATCATCAACAACAACACCAGTGGCTGTATACGCTGCATCAGCAACAACAAAAACAGTATATGTATACCTTTTTATGATTTTAAGACCTTTTTTCGCCTTTTGGCTAATGTTTTTTGTCGTCTGCAACATGATACATTTTGGAACTAATAAGGTATGTAATTATTTGTTTTATAAAGTGGCGACCCCACTCCACCCGACAAAATCTCCGATCGGGGAAACATTGATAGGTACATCAGTCATAGAGGAGCTCGTGTTGCTTTCGCCCGTGCGAGCATTTATTTCTGAATAGACATATACTGCGCTTATAGTCTTGCTTGCCGTGAAACGGTTCTAGTTGCAACAGTTAAAATGTATATGAAGGTTATCAAACTTCACATTTGTTTTTTGTTTAAACTTGGAACTAAATATTTATATAGCTATTTGTCTGTTCAATTACAGAGTCACTGTGTCGAGTCTACAACGTGCGTGTCACTAACATGCTATCATACAATAGCTTCCAGTCGGATTCGAACCTGCTATGGTGTCAGGCGAGAAGGTTTCAATCGATGCGTCTTTACCGAGAGCTCTCGGTCAAAGGTGTGAATTATATAAGAGGTAAGGAACCTGATTACTAAGTAAATAGTGTATGTCACATTAATGTGTAACATGACTGATAATTAATGGCATTCACATTCACCAGTCATGCTCCACTTGTTCCTACACAGTCAATTAAAACTATTTTTGAAAATCATGATTTTGTTTTATTTACAGAAACGTGGACAAATGCATTTTCGGACCTATATGTTGATAACTTTGAATACTTTATTTTGAATAGAACCGAAACTAAAAAATCGAGTAAACGAGGTGGCATTATTGTGTATCTCAGAAACGAATATGTGACAGAAGATATTCTTATTTTTCATAGCTATGATGATATTATATGCATTAAGAATGATGAGACTGATGGTCATAAATTGTCTTTGGAAACTGATTTATTGGTGTGCATGTGTTATGTCGTACCAGAGAACAGTAGTAGACAGGCGTTGATTGAAACGAACATCTTTAATAGAATTATTGATTTTATTACATCTGTAAATGTAAAATATGAAAAATGTTTAAATTTTGTTTTATGTGATGATATGAAAAAGCTGGATTGGCCGATTACGTTATGGATGATAGGAGTATACATATGCAGTTATTACCCGGTGAGTACACATGTGACGATGAACTCAAGCGATTTTCGCAGGATAACGGTAGAATAAACAATAATGGGCATCTGTTAGATTTGTGTGAACAGACTGGATTTAATTAAATTCTAGTAAATGAGAGAAAATGTAAATTGTGTAATATTCTAGAAGACGAATTTCATTTTATGTTAGAATACCCTATATATTCGCAGTTTAGAAAACAATATATCAAACAATACTATTGGAATAGGCCCAATATGCAGAAACACTTTGTTAACTCAGAGCGTCAAAAAGAAATTAGAAACGTGGCTATTTTTGTTAACAATTCTTTTCATAAACGAAATGAATGTTTGTTTGCAAAAAATTTAATTAATTAATTAATGTATAAATTAGCAAATTTAATCTGTATACTGTTTAAAACTGCAGTGGTTAAAAGCCTTCTCCACACAAATGTAAAGAACTATTATTAAATATATAGATTGTATATAATTGTATCATAGCAAACAAGTGATATAGTGCAATTGTAAAATATGTTAGTTGTGAATATTCTATATTTTGACTGTCAGTCATATGTTCTGTAAAAATGTATATCCTCATGGGATATTTGCCTAATGGAATTTTGATAATAAACTTGTATAAACTTTTTTTAACTCTCCACTAAATGAACCAAGATAGTTTAAAACGTCCACACATAAATATGCCAAATAGGAAAACAGGATGAAACATTAGCAAAAATAAAATAGTAAGGTATTAAACATTAATGTAAAAATATATAATTAACAGCTACGGATGATAGGGTAAAAATATCAACTATGCATATGAACATGATAAAGATTAAAAAAATGGAGCATTTTAGAGTTTGACTTTTTAACTTTCGACATTGATGAATTCATACACACATCTCGTAGTGCAAGAACATATTTTCAATAATTACATTTTTAATGGTAAACACGATATTTACTCCATTTTCAAGAAACCGATAACCCGGAATCGGGGCGTTTGTGTCAAGATTGTGTCCCAAGGACACATTTTCAAGTTTATTCTTCATCACTGGCCACATCTATGCTTGCTGAAATGTTATGGCTCATGGTTATTGTAGGTTACAGAAAACAACGTCTCTCTGGGCTAAAACCAGGTAAATACATTCATTTTATACTGAGTGTCATACTAATTGAGGATTCCTCTGCAAAACTGGTATGACACAATTCGTGTATCTATAATAAATAATAAACAACCCTTGCTCGGACGCAAATGTGAAATGCTCGAGTAATATACAACCATGTAAAGAAACAGTTTAACGTAAACACAACGGACAAACTTCGTAGAACTTTGAATAATGATCAAGAAAAAATATATCCGAAACTGAAAGGAAACTTCGAAATGTTCAAGCTAAAACCATAAAGAATACTGGATGTCTTTTATATAGTTTGAAAAAAACACAATAAGAACAAAAATGCACCTACATTTCAAGAATTTCTCGAACACCTTAAACAAGTTTATACAATTGTTAACCCCGCAATCGAACAAGATCACAATCCAAATTTCAATATAAACGATGAAAACGAAATTCGAAACTCGTACATAATTATGAAGACATTTTAGAGACTCTACCTAATGTAACGGTTTCTCATCAGTATGTTGCTGATATTAACCTTCAACTCATAAAACTTGGTAACGATCCTATTTATTAAAATGTTATACAGGAAACAATTAGCAATTACTAAATAAGGCACTCTATCTTTGCCATTGCTGATATTTTCTGAGTTATATTGTACACTAGTCAAAATAACCGATCACTTGTTATTTTCTTATTTATTTGTCTCAGAAAAAAATAATATATGTGAAATTGGAAATAAATGTATTGAAAAATGTTCTATAAGTAATCACATCAGTAAAGCAAAGTATTTTATGAATTTCAAAGAAGTTTATTTTATCGAAATTCATAGATACCAGTAATTTCAAAATTTACAAAAATCAATATCGCGTATGACCGCCGTTTGCGCGTACAACAGCTAAACAGCGTTGTCGCATGGAATTTATGTAGTTATGTAGAAAACGCTGAGGTATGTTATTCCAAACATTGACAATGTCCCTTGTGAGGTCAGCAATATGTTGTTGCCTTGGTAACTGTCGCACACGACGGTCGATTTCGTCCCACACATGTTCGATTGGGTTTAAATCCGGACTACATGGCGGCCACTCCATTGTTCGAATGTTGTTGCCCTGAAGTAGCTGACGGGTAGTACTTGCAGTATGGCAAGGTGCATTGTCTTGCATGAATGTCATCCCACGGATAGCGCGAATATGGGGAATAAGCGTTGGTCGAAGTATTTGTTGCTGGTATTGGTCTGCGTTCAGGTTTCCTCGAACAACCACCATATCAGTTTTAGTGTGCAAACTAATACCTCCCCAAACCATCACTGACCCTCCTCCAAAATGAGATCTTTCGTTGACGCAATTATCCGAATATCGTTCCCCAAGTCGTCGATAAATTCGCTCTCTACCGTCGGACTTCTAAAGATTAAATCTGGACTCATCTGTAAAGGCGACATTTGCCCAGTCTGCTCTGGTGAACCTCAAATGCCTTCTGGCCCACTGAAGACGAATTCGCCGGTGTCTTCCAGTCAATACTAATCCCACAAAAGGTCTTCTCGCTCTCAATCCCATGATCCGTAGTCGATTTCGTACTGTTTGATCACTCAAGTTTCTATTATGGACGCCTATTAAACGTCTGGCAGTATCAGTCGCTGTTATTCTTCTATTACGAAGGTGTGTTACAAGGATGTAGCGATCTTGACGCTGCGTTGTCACAAGTCTTTTTGGCCTTCGGTGAAGGTCATCAACACTTCCGGTGCGATTGTACTTGAGCCAAAGGTCGTGAATTGTTGAAAAACTTCTGTTGACTGTTCTGGCTACCTATACATATAAAACAACTCATGCTTGCGACTTTTTCAGAAATAATGAACATGGTTAGACAGAATCATGTACGAACGAACAAACGAAGAGACGGACGGACGGACGGACAGACGGACAGACAAGTAAACTTATGAATAAACTAACCTGCCGGAAGGATGAGGAATATTATAATACACAATACTGGACTTGAAAAAGAGAAAATAAAACGTAGAAAATCGATTAAATAAATTAATAAAAATGAACAAATTACGCAATGTCCTTTACCTGCCGAATCGAAGTACCAGCAATAATCATACCGCCGGCCCGTCCACGCTCTTCCGTTGTCATGCGACGCATTTTTTATTTAATTTTTAGTAAGTTTTTGTTTGGGATTGAAACGATAAACAATTCCGAGAACACAAACACATGTTCAAATCTTACCTCGTGCAGCACGGGAGAATAATGCGATTTCGCGCCAAAATAAGCCACGAGACCGGAAGTACGGATTTTGAAGTTACAAAGTGTATTGATTGTTTTATTTGCTGCTCATATTTATTTGTATGAAATATCAACTCAAAATATACAATATTTGATATAATATTCCAAATAATAAAATGACCGGTTAGCAATTTTGACCAGTGTATATACAAATACACGCAAAATGTGTTAAATATTGGAAATAAAATGAAAATAAACAAAACTTGATTCCGATTTTCAACACATGAAGTGCTATAACTCAGTTAATCACGTGTTAATTTTGCAATATTTAAAACAATTAAATGTTGTTTAACGGCTCATCAGCACAGTATAGGTTATTTAGAGCCGTCCCAGAGAGAGGGATAGGATACATAGGAATCCAGGAACCTGCCCTACTCTTATTATCGAATGGATCCTATGGTTCTTTAACGTGCTCGGAGGATTGATCGATACACGGGACCACCCGGTTTACGTCCTCATCCGATGGACGAGGTTAAGGGAAAGTGTCTTGCCCAAGAACACACCGACGGAACCCAGTGGCACCACGGATAATTGAACCCGGGGCCTCCGGTTACAAACCCGCAGTGATATACAGTATCACACTAAAGGCCACCAACACGGACTGTCTCGCCTGTCTGGTTCTTGCTCATGCACAATTAGTATTAGGATGGTAGTGGGAGAGTAGGGTAAGTATAGTGAACGTCGCTTTTTGGGTGTAAAAAACGTGGGAAACAATAAGTCGAGCTCTCAAAATTATTTTCTACTCTATCCATACCGTTTTTCACACCAATAAAAGCAGGCCAGGTAACTGCTTTTGTTTTTGACCTTGAAGATGTGCCAAGTTATTCTGGAATCCTTCCGTGCATGCACGTTTCTCTCCAGTATGTATGCACAGGTGTAAAAATGGTTTCTCTCCAGTATCTATGCACAAGTGTAACGAACGTTTCTCACCAGTGTGTATGCAAATGTCTAACGACCGGTTTCTCTCCAGTATGTATGTTTCTCTCTCGTCAGTATGTTTTGACAAATGTTTGTATGAAGACGTTTAACAGTTTCTCTCCGGTATATATTCACACGTAGAACAGTTTCTCTCCGGTATGTATTTACAGGTAGAACGGTTTCACATAGGTATACACACGTTTAACGATTTCTCATCAATATGTATGCACAAGTGTAACGAACTGTTTATCAGCAGTATGTACGTATATGTGTAAAGGTTTCTCTCCAGCATGTATGCACAAGTGTGATGAACTGTTTATCAGCAGTATGTACGTATATGCGTAACGGTTTCTCTCCAGTATGTATGCACAAGTGTAACCAACTGTTTATCAGCAGTCTGTACGTATATGTTTAACGGTTTCTCTCGAGTATGTATGCACAAGTGTAACGAAAGGTTTCTCTCTGGCATTTATACACACGTGTAGCTAACTGATTCTCTCTGGTATTTGTATGCACAAGCGTAACGAATGGTATCTCGTCAGTATGTATTCATATGTGTTACAATCGCTTTCCAGTATGTATTCACAGTGAAACGGTTTCTCGTCAGTATGTATACACAAGTATAACGACTTCTCGTCAGTCTATATTTAGTGTAACGGTTTCTCATCAGTATGTTTGCACAAATGTAACGAATGCTTTCTCTCCAGTATGCATTCACAGTGTAACGATATCTCGTCAGTATGTATGCACCAGGGTAATGATTTATCGTCAGTATGTATGGTACGAACAGGTTATCTCTAGTAGGCATGCACAAGTGTATGAATACACAAGTGTATAACGATTTCTCCTCAGTTTGTATGCACAAGTGCAATAAAATTGTTTCTCACCAGTATAAATGCATTTGTGTAACGGTTACACTCCGATATGTATACAGAACTGTACCGAACGGTTTCTCTGCTGTATGTATGCACACGTGTACTGAACGGGTTCTTTACATTTCTTTACAGTTTTTGTTTGAACATGTGTAACAAACGGTTCTCACCAGTATAAAGTCGCAAGTGTAACAAACGACTTCTCGTCAGTATGTATGCATATGTGTGACGAACGATTTCTGTGCAGTATGTATGAATTGCGAAACGATTTCTTGTCAGAATGTATGCACAAGTTCCCTCTAGTATGTATGCACAATGTAGCATACGGTTTCTTATCAGTATGTATTAACAAGTGTAACGAAAAGTTTCGCTCATGTATATATACACACGTGTAAGGCACGCTTTCTCTCCGGTATGTATGGATGCGTGTAAAGGTTTCTCTCCAGCATGTATGCACAAGTGTAACGAACTGTTTATCAGCAGTATGTACGTATATGTGTAACGGTTTCTCTCCAGTATGTATGCACAAGTGTAACCAACTGTTTATCAGCAGTCTGTACGTATATGTTTTACGGTTTCTCTCCAGTATGTATTAACAAGTGTAACGAAACGTTTCTCTCATGTATATATACACACGTGTAAGGCACGCTTTCTATCCGGTAAGTATGGTCATGTGTAACGTTTTCGCTCTGGTATTTATGCGTAAGTGTAAAGAACGGTTTCTCTCCAGTATGTATGCACAAGTCCAACGAGTGATTTCTCTCCATTATGTGTACACAACTGAATACACAACTGAATACACACTGTGAAACCGTTACACCTATTAAAACATAAAGGACGGAAACCGTTAAGCTTGTAAATACATACTGGAGAGAAGAGTTACTAATTTGATCTAGCTGATTTTCGAACTTGTCCGAACTTTCATTGACACGAATCAAGCAAGACATGGTAATCAGTTTCCAGTTCCCATTTTGAGATGGGCGGGGTGACAACGTAAAAAACATGTTTAATTTTATTTACACATTATTTTGACTGAAACACTAATGACTTAAAAATTAATACAAACGATTTATAACAAAACGGATTTATAACAAAATGACAACAAAAGAGGAAATGTAATACGTCCACACTAGCATATACATTATACATCTGTTCACACTAGTGTATACACTATCCATATGGTCACACTAGTATATACATTATACATCTGTCCGCACTAGTATTTTCTCATTATACATCTGTCCACACTAGTGAATACATTATACATCTGTTCACACTAGAATATACATAATACATCTATCCCCACTAGTATATACATTATCATTATACAACTGTCCACACTAGTGTATACATTATACATCTGTCCACACTAGTATATACATAATACATCTGTCCACACTAGTATATACATTATCATTATACAACTGTCCACACTAGTATATACATAATACATCTGTCCACACTAGTATATACATAATACATATGTCCACATTGGTAGAGTTTATACATTATACACCTATATTTGCCCTGAGATCCGTCATAATAATATGGAAAAGATGCTGTATAATTTACATTTAAACGACATCTCACCAGTATGTATAATTAAGTGTATGTACTTCATGTAGTGGATACATGATCGTTTATTTTAATACATCAACTAATGTTATATAGTTCTGGTAAAACTGTAATTATGTTTTCAATCATTTCACAAAGTGAACATTAACATCTACTCACGAAAGGGTCAGTGGAATACCTGTCACATTTAATGAGTGAAAACGGCATTTCTGAAGTCCGGTGGTATGTACAAACATGTGGGTATAATCTGCCGAAAATTTATCTCACCATAATAAAATGTCCTATTTGATTCTAATAACTAATTATATCGTCAATACCATGTCAAACTATGTACAGCTTATATGACATCTTATTTTCATTCACTAGAACGTATAATCATAAGTTTAATGCGAGTCCCTCTATGCGTGAAGGTCTCGTTACATTACGTAAACGTGACCGTCTTCCAGTGGTTTTAGGCTGTTTTTTTTATAGCCGATATTGGGTCATATTCTCAATGCCAAAAACAAAAAATACCAACTGAATGAAGGAAAAGAATAACACACAGTAAAGTATCAAATGTTTGACAAGTATTGAGTATGACATGCTTTTAAATACCGCTGTTGAATATGTTTTACTGTAAACAGTATGTAAGATATAATTATGAAATGAATGTTTTATTGTTTTGTTTCACTAATTCGTATATGCATATGTATTTACAGAGTCGGTCTATGTGAAAAGGTCACATAGTGTACACTTCAACGGTCTTTCGCCAGTATGTACACAAATATGTTTTTTGAGAGTCCCAGCAAATGTTTCGTCACATTGTGTACACTTCAACGGCCTTTCGCCAGTATGTACACACACTTGTTTCTTGAATGTCTCAGTAAATATGTACACTAGTGTATGCATAATCAAGTGTTTATTGCGGGTTCCATCTTCTATGTATGAACTGCATAAGAGTTCTTTGCCAGTGTGTATTAGTGTGTATTAGCATGTGATTTACAGGTCTGTTTGACTTGGTAAATTCTTAACTACACTTATATGTATCCCGGCTGTATGAACGGCTGAACGCGCATGTATTTGTTAAGATTATGCTAAAACCTTGCACATGTTACACTTATATGATGTCTCTGTTGTATGGGAATGTGTTTTTAAACACTGCTTGGCTCGATAAAGTCCCTAACCCGCCATCAACAGGCACGTTTTTACAACATATGTTTCTAAACCTACTGACGACGACGTATACATATACACTGTAGGGATCCGTACACCGGATTCATATCTCGGTCAATTTCGGATGAATGAAGTTGAACATTTGAACATGCACGTATATTGGAAAAACAAATAAATCTGCCAATTCAAATTTTTCATTAACTTGAAAATGAGATATTTATTGCTGAAGGGTACTTTGGGCGAATTTCACCACCGGCAATTGTTTTTCTTTGATCCGAATTGTAGCATTTAAAGTAATATATCAGCAATGTACGGTAATTTTTGAACGGGGAAATGTTTCCGCACCATATAGCAATACTGATTATTCATATAAATGAACAAAAATAGGAGAAAAACGTGGTTAACCTACCTTTGCTGTTGTTATCTGTACTTTTTCTACAACATGGCCGACCAAAACTCCGTACTAGTGAACGGGGTCTTGACCAAGATCCGGTGTACGGACCCCTACAGTGATATATCACTTACATATTTTGAGAATCCAAACTCTATAGACACAATATAAACGGCTTTAACCAGCCAAGCTAAACCAAATAACTGGAGAGACGAATTAAGTGTTACAAACTCATAATTCATTTTACGCATATTCAATCACGGGTATTTAAAGAACCAATACTTGTAATCGACACATATACAATATTACCTGACCTGAACACATGGATAGAGGTTTGATAAACGGTTGTGTAATGTAATTTTGCCGTTATTTGGCGGGTTAGTTTCTTCAACTACACTAATATGGTATCTGGACTGTATGAAACTCAAGTGTTTATAAGATTACTCGAGTGTATTAATTATTTAATGCACACGCATCGCTTTCGTCTGTATGTATGCGTGTATATACTTTAAGATTACCTGAATCGATAAATCCTTTACTGCACATCTCACACGTTCGTATGTGCACGTGTTCGTTAAAAGACTCGGTCAATATTTTACTGTAAATGCTACACGTATACAGTGTCTCTTCTTTATGTATGTGTGTTTTGTAAAAGTGTCTGACAGGAAGAATCCTTTACACGACACACAACCCCTAAATAAATTATCGTTTGTATGCATGCGCATGTTTTTATAAGCTGAGTCGACTGGATAAATCCTTTACTGCACACGAACAATTCAAATGGTGTCTCGCCTGTGTCTGTTTTAAATCAGCATATCTAGACATGATACACTTAAAAGAAGTCTCACCTGTATTTATGCGCAAGCGTTTGGTTTGTTTGGTGTTTAAGTCATTTTCCATATTAATTTAGGCTATGTATGACGGTTAATTTGTGTTTGTTCGTGGTGGAGGCAGACTACCCACTTATATTTGGATACAACAAGTATTGCATACCTCCTGCCATCGATGCGGTCTCAACTGAGCTCCCATAGGGATGTGAAAAAGCAGCGGTGCGAGAGCAGTATTTAAACCAATTGGCTTTACCCTCTCGACCACAGATTTGCAGGTTATATCATTGAACTGAATTAATCCTTTATTGGACATGCTACAAGCATATGGTGTTTCGCCTGTATGTATGCTCATGTAATTTTTTTAAGATTTCTTTTAACATTGAAATTCCTTCAATGCACACTGGTCTTAATTTGTATCTGCTTTGTATGTGTATTTTAATATTGCCTGACTGTTAAACTCGGTTACTGCACACGCTACACTAATATGGTACTAGTCTGTATGTATGCGCATGTGTTTTTTAAGATTGTCTGAATCCTTGCCAGATTCCTTTACTGCATTTACTACACGCATACGGTGTCTGACCTGTATGTATAAGTATGTGTTTTTTTACTTATATGGTGTCTCACCTGTGTGTATGCGCATGTGTATTTTAAGCTGGCCTGACACTGTAAATCCTTTACTGCACACGCTGCACGTATGGTGTCTCGCCTGTATCCGTGCGCATAAGTGGTTTAAGACTGTCTGACTGGGTAAATTCTTTACTACACACGCTACATGTAAATGGTTTCTCGCAAGTATGCGTACGCATGGGTTGTTTAAGAGCCTGATAGGGAAAATACCCTACTGCACACGTTAGTTAAATGGTGCCTCACCCCTATGTATGCGCATGTGATTTTTAAGCCGCTGCGACCGGGAAAGCCGTTACTACACATGCCACACTTATATGGTGCATCGCCTGTATGAATACGAATGTGATTCTTAAAATGTTGTGACCGGCTAAACCCTTTATTGCACACGCTACAATTATATGGTGTCTCGACTGTATGTATGCTCATATGTCTGTTAAGACTACTCGACCTCAAACATATTGTGCAGCACAACCTGCATTTAAAACGTTGTCTGTTTTGTACATCTATATTGATTGATTACTTTGCATGAGTTATGACGTCTTAGTGAGATGTCTGAAACAAAATAAATGACATACTCAAACTGATGTGTTGATAATACTGCCTATAGTAATATGTACCTCCTTATACCAAAGCATTGTACGCCATAGTATAACTATAACTGATTTCTGACATATCAGAACAGATTAAAATGCAATACGTCAGACTAACGAACACAGCTGATGAAGTGATTGAATCGAGACGAAGTATTTGATTACAATGTCCAATGTTTATCTTAAAAATGCATGATAAATAACAATCAGAAGCTTTAATGGGCAGTACATTAGTTTTTGTTTATGTGTTCAAAAACACTATTTCTGTATTACACAGATAAACAATAACTAAATGAGCCATAAAAACACATATTGTCAACATCGACTTTGGACCTTGGAATTGCTTGTATACCAATGTCGGTGACGTGCACTACGCCTTGTAATACCAGAAGAAACAATTAGTTTGTATTATATAAGTTTTCATGCTAGATCTACTCGCGTTTTGACAAATATTCCAAGGTAACCAATATACAAATGCGTACTAGTAATACTAGACGTCGTTGTAACCTAGATACTACTTACTAGTAGAACTAGTATTGTGTTACATCCATTTTACAACTACGTACCCACCCACTGGTTCTAACAAGGGGCATAACATACATGTCTACGAGCGACGACACGAGTGTGCATTATCGACAGAAAAAGAAAACAGAACTAAAATAATCCGGAATATTTTTACATGTAACTTGCGGTTTAATATGTTTACACTTTTATCTTTGCTATACTTGAATAATAAATACTAACTTGATAAAAGTGTGTATTGATCCATATTCAGCGTATATCATGAAATATCAAGGTTTACCACCACTGACATTTCTGTTCGATTTTGTGGTTGTATGTATGAGAAGCGTAAAAATAGGTTTTACTGGATCACTGGTGAACATTTTCGAAATTTCGACTCTATGCTTACACGTTGTGAGCAGCCATCACTGAAAACAGCTGTACCCTTGACCTGTTTAGTAAACAAACAAGAACTTTTGTTAATGTCTTGTGACCCCACCATTTCCGGTGATTTTTTAAGTGGAAAATTAGTTTTCTATATGAAAATTATACTACTGTATCATCCATACTTGAGTTGAAGTTGCAGCATATCATTAATATGTGACACTTTAACATTGGTGTCCATGGGGGAAATAATTAATGGATTAATTCATACCTCAATGTGATTACACAAAAGGGGACATAACTATTGAGACTACTAGTGTAAACCTGGTTGTCCTTAATTGATGCGTAAACCCTCAAGACCAACACAGTAAGTTTAAAAAAGATCGACTAAAATCCGATAAACCTATGATTGTGACTCAAGATAGGTTTGTATGTGCATAGTATGCCTTGTCGCTGACTGTATATCAATAGTCGTAATATCCCTTTTTTTGAAAATGGAGCAATTATAACAAAGGAGATAACTGCCTTAAAACAATTAAAAAAATATCAATATCATTTTATTGTTCTGCAATATGCCGTATAATCAAAGGTTATGCAGATACTATGGTATTTAGCCGGACTGCTAAGCAAATCCAAGCTTTTCCATCCGTCTGTCCGTCTACTTGTTTTGACGTTTTGGTTACAGCTTTTGGTAAACGTTTTTGTTTTCCTCATTTCTCAAAAACGAAATGTCGAAAGTTTTGAAACTTGGCACATATATTCATAATCATTATTCAATGTTATATGACAAGAACCAAAGCTTTTTCATGTATTTTACCTGAGTTAACTCCCTTTTTACTTAGTTGTTTCAGTTAAAATGTTAAATTCCCAATCCGGCGTTCGCACCGCTGTTGGTGCTTCACTTGTTTTTGGCGACGTCTTATGATAAGTATGTTGAAGTTAGTTCCAAGCCAATGATATAACGTTCATATACACTTTCAGAATTATTTTTTTCTCGAAAACTGACATATCAACTGTACTGCACCCTGAAAATGACAACTATTCCTAAAACACCTAATCCTAAAATTTTCAAATTATAGTTCATTTTCTAAGCTTGAACGTTTCCAAATTATAAATATACATTTAATAGCGAGCTCAGCTCGCGTTGCGAAGCGACGCGCGCGCAAGCGAGCTCTACGGTAACGCGAGTAGCAAGTAGTAAGGGGAAAAAAACGTGGTAAACAAGTCGAAACACAGTTAACTCCCTTGTTAAGGGGAGGTCATGGCTATATTCGTTCCAAACGCAGTTCAACTCCCATCTGTTTGATATCCGGCACACCTCTATTCGCGTTGGATCTAGTCGATCCAGTTGGCCAGACTTCATTGGTAATGTAACGTCATTAGGTAAACGACCGTGAGGCAATGTATAAAATAATGGTGATTATTACCAGCTGAGAGTCAAGGTAACGGTATTTCTACATAATCTTTAAAAGCTACTGCAGTATCGATAATCTAAAATACAATGTTTAAATGAACACGCTTTAGTGATATAGATAGATGTTACGGTAAAGTCGGTGGGTGGGGAAATTTTAAATGCATGCAGGCTGCTGTTGCCGGTAGCGGAAGTTAAAGTTTCCAAGAAATGTGCGCGTTTTTACAGATGTTGAATGGTGCTTAAAGATTCAGTTCTTTTTATTATGTTCTGAAAAATGGTTTGGCACAGGAATAGGGGTGGGGGCCCGATAAGCTAAAGTGGTGGGGGTGGGGGGGGTGGGGAGTGGAGGTAGGTGGAGAGGTATGTTAAAAGGGGCCTGGGTGGCACAGTATGTTTTGGCTCCCACTCCACCCCACAACCAAAAAAAAACTGTGTCCCGAATTTTTACAGTCTAGTGACAAAAAAATGCATTTTAATAATTAAGAAATATATCTATATCATGAATCCTTGACCTCTTAGTTTTCGACCACTTAACGACAGTTGGCAACATATATCAGTAATGCATAATATATTTGACATAATATGATGTTAGCTAATCTAAAGTATCCAAACTTTAACAAAAACTACCGCGGCTTTGATTACATTTTGTTCATTTTCCATCCGATAACATTTGTAAATGGATTACCTCAACTTGTTTGTTTCCAGTGAACGGCATGTGTTTCCGTTCACCTTATTTACTATAGCTTTTATCCCGACATGCAGTATTTCCATACGGGCAATTTTATGCAGATTTGTTGACCTAAATTCACACTAGCTGACAGCGTAGAAAAAATTCAAAAATATCAAATATTTTTTTAATTTAACAAGAAGCAGTAAAACCGTACTTATTTTCTATGAAAGAAATATGAGTAATTGTTTACCCTCATCCCCCTAAAATCGATTTTTTTTTAATACTGTGGAGGTTTAAAATTATTGTCTTCTGCTGTTTTCAAAACATGTCCGTCTGCTTGTCAGGAATTTAGGTCACATGTCACTAGGAAATATAATAACAAAACATTAACCAGATGTTTTTAGCACAAACATCGATATTCTGCATGTTTTCTTCAGGTACCCCGCCCTTGATATTACCCATTTACTACTCATTTTACGAGTAAATAAATATTGTTGACATCTAATGAAAGGCAAAGGATTAAGTCATCACTACATGGGATGCATTTAACGGCGAAAACACTGGTTAACTATCTAGGAAAATTATCCGTAGTCTTATTTTTTTATTATTTGCAAGTGTTTTCTGTTGTTGTTCTAAGCAACTATTCATTTAGCAGACGATCATAAAAAATGATGACGAAATTTGCATAATAAACGTGCGCAGACTTAATTTCCGCCGTCGGTCGAAATCACATAGTAGTCGAAAACAGATAGAAAGACGATATATCGGTGAATCATTTGTGCTAATGCACTCGTGATTTAATTACTACGCAACCATTATCGTAGAATAACATACAGTGGTCTCTCTTCTTTGTGTATATGATTACGAAAGACTGCGCAGGTCTAGCATTATTTTAGAAATAGAAATAGACATGATAATCCAGCAAGGAGACAAGTCAGAAAATACACTTGTACTCTGGTGAAAATGAGCATATATAGAGGATCTTGCATGAGTGACCGTGACCGTGTATATTGTTGATTTTAATAAAAGAGTTTGATAAAATGATAGGATACGAGGCCCTTGCCGAGTATCCTATATGTTTATCCAACGAGTTTATTAAAGTCAATAATACGCAGTCACGAATGTAAGATTCTGTTTATCACAAAACACACCTACGACGTGATAGTCTCACTTTATTAGTCTTTAATGTTGCAAATTCTCCTTATATACGGCGGCAAATTGTAAAAAAAAACATGACGTCGTTTTGTTGTTTACATGACGTCACTACGTTACGGGGCTGTAAATGCGTTAGCCCTACAAATAATGCGGCACCTTAAACCAAATTTAACTTATCTCACATTCATTTTATGAAGTAATGAAGTAAGATTTCAAATAATGATAACAATTAAGGCGTCTGAGTACCGTATGATAAACCATGCAAAACAATTGGGTTTAAATGTTTTACTCTATACACACACAGTGATTCGGTCCTCATTTGAAACTGTAATACACTAGTGCATTACGAGAAATAAGTCATGGCTTTATTGCACTCCCAGAAGCCATGTTATGTGATAAACACAAATATCATAAATATACTATATACAACTAAGCGCATATCAACTGGAATTATTTTATTGTTTAAAATAAACAATAATGCCATAAGAAACAAGACAGGAAATAATTCATGATTTTGATAGAGCATAATAAAAACAACTGACCAATTAGTGACCAGAAATAAGATATACCAATACATTCTTGTAGGTGATAAACTCGGTCTTTATCCTTGATGTTCAACCAATTTTACTGTTAAAAATTAAGGTATCTGCAGTGTGATTCTTTTAAAACCCGGCATATTTCATGCACATTCAGGAAAATTGATTCAATGTATGTATCTTTCAAAATCTTGAAAATTATCATCTTTTTACTTTGCCAAAGATTTATATTTTACTATAGAACCTTAGGATAAAAAAAGAGTAACACAAATTTTATCACCTACTGAAAATAAGATAAAATCTCAACATCTCTGCAATGGTAAATTATGATTACACATTTTAATCGAAATTTTCTAAGTTCAAGGTCCGAAACACAGATTAAAATGCACGTGTTATAATTCATATTGACTCACCGATTATAACGGACGATTGATCGGTTACATCCAATCAATGGTAACTAATTATCAATTGTAAGTTTCAACCGATTAGTGACTGGCAGATGAATGATATAATTTGGATCGTGATACCTCATGTTTGCAGTTTATTAGCACAATTTTGAAAAAATTATATACGCGTCTAATTTCAAATAATTTTCAGTTTATGGAGCTAATTGCTCAATCTGGTATCTGAATAGAAAATGGCTATTCTTTGGTCTAAACTGAATACACTGATGATATTTTACACTGCATGCTTGATGGTGGTCCCATGTACAATTCGCCACTACGCTTTCCTCTTTGATTGTGAGAGGGCCAGACAGGCTGAGGACCCTATGATGACGTCTACCTTAAACCCAAAGGACGGTGACGTTTGATGTCTGTCTGTAGGTTGCAGAAAACTAAATACTTTCCCATAGAACTCCTGTGGCACCTGTCAGCTAATATCTCAGGAATTATACACCAGATTTTCTTTAAATTACCTTATTTCATAGATATTTCCATCACAAAACCTTTGAAAGTGTGAACAAGACAATTTTTCCAGCTCAATCTCTGCACATGTTTGTGTTTACAAACACTTCTGAATCCGCACTGAATATTGACCTGCAATTTCAATGGATGTTAAATTTTCAAAAACATGAACAAATATTTTTTTATTTAATTTAATGATCCTAGCTGATGGGGATTATTTTACCTATAGTTTATCCTTCCTGAAAATGCATATTGAATATTTCAAAGTTATATCTGCTGACTTCTGTTAACTTTCACTTCTGTATTAAATCGTACACAACAAAAGGCGGGCTTAGGCCAGGCTATATTTACCTGTACGCAGCCTGTAGTCTTGTCTGTTCGTGCCCTCAATGGTTTATTCTCAATGTTTGCTCTGGCTTCTGCCAAGTCATTCTTTATGGCTTTCTAGGCTATTGATCTTTTTGTATTTATATATACACGAACATCTTTGTGTTTTACTTAAATTGCCTATTAATGCTGCCTTTTGTTTAGAGAATAGTTCATGGCGGGAATTTCTTTATTTACACTGTCCCATTTTATTTGTTGACAGTAGAGTAAATGTGAGATAAACCCTGGTTTAAACACCCAGCGGCCTTTTATGCCACTAACCGTTTCAAGGCGGTAGCCCTATTGTCAACCCCTTTGTATTTGTGATGTCTTATTTGACCTTTTATTCATCTTTAAGTTTGTTCTTTGTTTCCGTTTAGTTTAAACTTATTTATTTTACATCGATTGTAACGAAAGCTCTATGAACTTATTTGAATCACTCTCGATGTCTTCCTGGGTAGAACCAGTACTAAGCAATGCAGATAAAGTGTCTTGCTCAGGGACACAACGCATATGGCAATGACGGGAATCGAACCCACGACTTTTGGATCATGGGTCCAACGCTCTACCACTAGACCACAGTTTCCGTTTGTGTTTGTGGTTGACCGTCGTCCTTGAATGTTGCTTTTCCTGTTCGATTTTTATATATATATTTACCACTGTGCACATTCTCTATGATTTTGGTCCCTTAATGCAGGTGTTAATACATTTATATATGCATGGTCTCCTTTATATTGATTTTATGTATATAAACTATATATTGTTGGTCTCCTTATACTCGAGTTAATGAAATGATATATATGCATGGTCTTCTTTACACTGGTTTTATGCATATACTATACATGGTTGGTCTCCTTATACTCGAGTTAATGAAAAGATATATATGCATGGTCATCTTTATACTGGTTTTATGCATATATACTATATATTGTTGGTCTCCTTCTACTCGAGTTAATGAAAGGATATACATGCATGGTCATCTTTATACTGGTTTTATGCATATACTATACATGGTTGGTCTCCTTATACTCGAGTTAATGAAAAGATATATATGCATGGTCATCTTTATACTGGTTTTATGCATATACTATACATGGTTGGTCTCCTTATACTCGAGTTAATGAAATGATATATATGCATGGTCTTCTTTATACTGGTTTTATGCATTTATACTATATATTGTTGGTCTCCTTATACTCGAGTTATTGAAATTATATATATACATTGTCTTCTTTATACTAGTGATGTGCCAATTGTCACTAAAAATCAAACACTAATCTAACAATAGTAACTTTTCGCAATCGATTTTCGTTTGCCTTATATCTCTGGGAAAAAAACTAGAAGAGTTGTCGAATTTTCTCGACCAAACTGTTTCATTAACACTAATTAAATATATTCTTTTATAGGACCTAGTTTAGTGGATATGAACATTGAATAAAGAAATAAAGAAACTGGTTTGACTAGTATTTAAATTGACAGCCATTATTTTTCCAGATTGCCTCCAGACCCATTAATGGAGTAAAAAAGTTGACTACAGCTGGGTTGATTTCTTCGATGAATCAGTAAATTGTCCGTTTTGTTCCTACGATACTGTATAGCAATTCTGACCTCGAAAATCGATACCAAACGATGCATAAACAGACAAATAATACATGACGCTTATTTTATAGACAAAAGTAAACATATGAATCACACACCAAATCAAAGTACATGGTAGTAGAACACTGACATCTTGCAAAACTATACATAAACAATGATACATAAAAAGAAATAGAAACAAAAGGTTTTTGTTTGTGTGCAGCGGCATCAATTTAGAATCAGATTTAGCAAGAAGCGATTTCATTGGCCAATGTGTCTGTCCTTTGACGAATCATTACATTGCTTATTAAAAGTGAGTTAATCGTACTTGATTAGCATCTAGCCGATTTTAGTCAGTAATCGAATATTTAAATGTTTATCATTTCGACGGAGAATTAATTCTAAAACGAAGTTTATTATTAATTATGATAAAAAATAACACAATTGTAATTTCACCGATAGTTATCGCCGCAAACTTTGGGAACACAGTTCTGTTCTGCCTCATAGTTGTCAAACAAGCGTGCTTTCCAAAATGGTTAGTTTTCTGAGTAATCGGATGGCATTTCTTCATGAGCAAAAAGACTACTATGATCGTGATACTGAATCGTATCGGGCATATAGTATCATGATAGTATCGTGATACTTTTTTGCTGGCGATACCCTGTTCTATCACAAGCACAGTTTATTTTGCTTAAATACCACCTAACAGCATTAGTCTTTTTTCAATAATTACTCCTTTAACATGTTTAACAAGATTTGAATTTTGTTATTAACGATTATTTCTTCAAAAATATGAAACTGTGTTTTTTTGCTTGAAAAATAGCTGAGGTCAGACGCGCATGTTCTTTTTTTCTTCTTAAAGAGGCTCTTAAAAATGTTTATAGTGTATTGCACAATCTGGCACAGTCCGACAGTCAATATCTAGCTTTATTGTATACTTTCATATTGTCCCATTCAGTGTGCATTGAGCTAAGTGTGCAATATTCTACGATATTGCACACATTGATATTGCACCGGAACTTTTTCTCGCGCTTTCTAAGAGCCGCGAAATAGAAATAAGGAACTACTTTCAACGGAATCCTGCCTATAGTGTAAACAATAAAAACGACGTGTTTTTGTTCAACCTTTTGTGTCAGAAATTGATAAAATAATTAAAATGGTTACTCATCTACTATTTTTAACGTTATCGAATGGCAAACAAATGTTAGAAAATCGCTTGACGGTTTTAATGACGTCATCTGACGTCGACGTCGTTTTCGCGCAAAAAAATCATCCACAAAAAATTAAACTGAATGACATTATAGGATTTCCATCGAAAGCTATAAAAATAACACAAATATAATGAAAAGTAATAGTCCTACAATTAGCATTTCTCAAAAATAATATGAAAGTATACAATAAAAAGGTTATTGATTTTTTTATGTCTAAATATTACTTAGAATTCGTTGCTTTAGCGCAGGACGACTCGCAAGCTCGTCGTCCTTTGTCAAAACAACTCGTTCCAAGTAATATTTAGCCATACAAATTGAATAACCTATATTATATCAAGAACATATTTTTAAATGAATGAACATTGTTTTTTTTGTTTTGTTTTTCAGAATAACAATATCCAAGAAGTCTGCAAGAACTAGACTTGAGGCAGCCTAGCTTAAGCGCAATCTCGTCGTCCTTTGTCAAAACAACTCGTTCCAAGTAATATTTAGCCATACAAATTGAATAACCTATATTATATCAAGAACATATTTTTAAATGAATGAACATTGTTTTTTTCAGAATAACAATATCCAAGAAGTCTGCAAGAACTAGACTTGAGGCAGCCTGGCTTAAGCGGGAGTATTCATCACCTTCAGTGATAGTTCTAGTTCCATTTGGAAGAAGCTTCTATATTCACTGACTGTATTTGCTGAATATAAAGCTATACACAATTTAATTGAGCGGGGGAAAGAGTTTGGATAGATTTCATAAACATTCAAATAATCATATTTATTGAAATAACATTAGACATTTGGATTTGAAATGTTGTCAATGAATTCAGCAATCATTAAAAAATAATGCCTACATTGCTTAATTTTTAGAGACATATGGCAATCTTGAAATTTGTATCAAAACTTTAAAATTAGCGTGTCGATTTATTTATTCAGTATTATTTTTACTTTAAACCTGTTTGCATATAATTACAATAACATTTTGAGTTTTCAAATTATTTGTTATGCCCTCAAAAGGAGGGGGCATATAATAATCACTGTCAGACCGTTTGTCCTTCCGTCCAAAACAAAATTTTCGGGAGTATTTGTAACTTCCTGGTGACATCTTTTGTTTATCCATGTATGTTGAATATATTATTGGTTTAATATAATCTACAGTTAGTAATACACAAAAACAATTAGCTGTATACAATTCGTATTATTAATGATTAAACAAATGTAAGTTATATATAGAATAACACACCAGATGCTTCAAAATATCAAAATTGCTATATGTCTCCTTAATTAATTACAAGGTATATACTCACCACAAAAGTGGACCAGACATACAGTGTTATTATAACACATTTAAACGTCTACAATACATTCAAGTTTGTCTTTAAGTCAATTTCTAAGATTCTAAAAGTCATATAGTTTTCAAACTTCACACTTGTTTGTTCACATTTATTTACATTTCTATGGGTGAAAGATCGGGATTTCTCAGTGAAAGAAAATATATAATCGCTAAATATTAATAACTAACTCCAAACATCAAATAACTATGATGTTTTGATGTCAGTAAAGTGTTGCTGAAATTGACGTTAATCCACAGATAACGTTCAATAAAGAAAATTATCTCGGGGTTAGGTTAGAATCATACATGAACTGATTTAAAATGTAATAAATTGGTTTTTCATTGGCTAGGTTTGATTATATGGAAATTCTTCACTCGATGGTAGGCTCACTCAGTCGCAATTGATCAGTCGTGAAAATAATAACCATCGTCTAACCATCGTGTGAAGGATTTTCCTATATTCGATCCCATCAGTTATATAAATTATCTCAATCTACATGACAGTCATACATTCTTACCAAAAGTACCAACAATGACCTTCACCTACTTTTTGCATTATGCTAATTTACAGTTAAGATTTATATTAAAGTTGTGGATTATTGGTCAATATGAATGACCTTCACCTACTTTTTGCATTTTGCTAATTTACAGTTAAGATTATAATAAAGTTGTGGATTTTTGGTCAGTATGAATGACCTTCACCTACTTATTGCATTTTGCTAATTTACAGTTAAGATTTATATTAAAGTTTTGGATTATTGGTCAATGACTCAGTATGAATGACCTTCAACTACTTTATGCATTTTGCTAATTTACAGTTAAGATTTATATTGAAGTTGTGGATTATTGGTCAATATGAATGACCTTCACCTACTTTTTGCAGTTTGCTAATTTACAGTTAAGATTTATATTAAAGTTGTGTATTATTGGTCAGTATGAATGACCTTCACCTACCTTTTGCATTTTGCTAATTTACAGTTAAGATTTATATTAAAGTTGTGGATTATTAATCAATATGAATGACCTTCACCTACCTTTTGCATTTTGCTAATTTACAGTTAAGATTTATATTAAAGTTGTGGATTATTGGTCAATATGCATGACCTTCACCTACCTTTTGCATTTTGCTAATTTACAGTTAAGATTTATATTAAAGTTGTGGATTATTGGTCAATATGAATGACCTTCACCTACCTTTTGCACTTTGCTAATTTACAGTTAAGATTTACATTAAAGTTGTAGATTATTGGTCAATATGAATGACCTTCACTTACTTTTTATAATTTGATTACATTGAGGTTCACTTCCATGTTTTTGATTATGTCCATTACTCAGATATTAAAAGTCAAAAATGCAGATTTCAAGCTTTATTCACATGCCTACCAAACAGCCACACGTTCCTATATATGTAACCATTAAGAGGTCAATTAGAATGACCTTGACCTACTTTTCCCATTATTTCCGTTCCTTTTAAGACTTCCAAACTTTATAAAGACTCAAACAATCACATCATATACACTTAGGTCTTCATGACAGCAACATGTTAACAAGATAAGTAGGTCTGTGTGAACGTTCACCTACTTTGACAAACTTCCAAAAAAGCGAGTTTGTTGAAATTGTAAGGTGAGACATAATGTGTGTACCCTATAATATGTGTACCACCCTATATTATGTGTACCACATAATGTGTGTACCCTTAGCAATGTCATGCGATTGTTTGGTCATAATTCCAAGACTTGATAATTTCACAACCGACATATAGAATTCAATCTTCACATCTGCTATTACTATATTTTAGCTAGTAGTGTCCACAAGCTAACGTTTTCATTGTTTTTATAGATCCCATATTGTTCGGGTGTATGTGTGTCTGTTCGTCCGTTGTCCATGCTTCCAATATTTATTTCTTAATATCTTCTTCGGTACTTGTAGGATTTTCAATGTTCAATTTAATCATTACATGGCTTCAACATCACATGTACAAATTCGTGTCACTAACTTACTGTCGACGAAATATAGGTATCATCCGGACAACGGACGCCTCTCGCGAGATTTTCAACCGAATGCTCATTAGGTGCATCTAACATCACACAATTGTGGTTTGCTGTGACCTACTTTTGACGAAATGAGCCGCATTCGGTCTCCACTACTACATGCGTATCTTGTATCTTTATTGCAGGATTTTCACCAAGTCTCACCAGAATTTTCCTAATATACATCTAACATTATGTGCAACATATTAGGTTGTTGTGACCTACTTTTGACGAAATATAGGTCAGGCCCGGTCTCCGCTATGACATGCTATCTTGCTCTTTTCTCAACGGATGTTCAGCAAACTTCACCAGAATGTTCCTTATATACGTCGATTATGTGCAGAATTTCGGGTAGTTGTGATCTATTTTCGACGAAATATTGATCACTTCATGTCTCCGCTACGAGGTGCACCCCACTGTTCAAGTAATGACTTGAATTTAATATCTGTTGACTTTGGTGTTGGTCAAATAAAAAATCTGGACCTTTATAATATGGCTCGAAGTGTAGGCCGTGGCCGTTTAGTAATGTTTTTATTTGCACATTCTAACCTGTTTATTTTTTCAAAATGCCGTAAAAGAAATGTCGTTGAATATCATTTGATTCTGCATTATTTTTTTTTTATGTTTACAACTGTTTCTTGGTAGGAAATCATAACGAGCTAAATAAGCAGGGATCACTTTTCCTCGGATTCCAGTTTTTCCTAATTCATATAGCTGATTTGAACCTGAACAATGTTTTGCCTCTTTAATTTACATACTTAAGGAAACATGTAATGCAACTCAGTGTTTATAATACAATTGTTGTATGTGTATTTAACAAAAAAAAAAATAATTTCATTTAAAAAAAGTAGTATTAAAGGGACACTGTCCGTAACTTTAGCTTATAAAACACACACTAATTATGTTCGCAAACATTACACACCAAACATTATTGAATATTTACTAATTAAAGCAGGATTGTTTGACGAAATTCAATCGCGGTACAAAAAAAAGAGAAACCATTTCGGGCGTTTGAACTCGCAGCCCAAACTAAAATTATACTCGCGGTAATAATAAGTGAGCGTAAAGTGGTCGACCTAGCTCCCGACTGAGCTAAGCGGCCTATACATATTACGCACTAAAAACTATGGTGAAAACCTAATGCACTAATGGAAGTCACGTGATCGCAGAAAAGGTAAATACGGTGGGTCCCTCTTTATTTACAAATAATAATTTAAGCTTTTTTTTTTCAAACTCATGAATGTATTACTACAGACTTCTTAGTGTCTATGCTCATGATTTCATGTATATATTTCACTGAATAAAAGTCAGACAGTTATTTGGTCATGCTCAATATCTGCTTACATACGGACAGTGTCCCTTTAATTTTTATGTTGTTTTTTTTTTCTTTTTTTTTTTTGCATACAACATTACATTAAAAAACAATTACTACACAAATTTAAACAGCACATAACAGAGAAATTGCATAACACTATTGAAATCATAATACATATATTGTATGACTATATTTTAAGAGGTGTAATAGCAAAGTCCCATTTTCAAAAGACTGTATACATCATTCCTGCTTTGACACATCGTTTGCAACACACTTGTCTCTTTGACATCTACATTTAATAAGTTCCTTGCAAACGATGAGGCCTGTGGCAGTGTTATCGAGAATGGCTCAGACATATCCTCTTCCAACACCAGTCACCGGATGTAGGCATGTCAGGGTCGGACCTAAATGCCATGTCTCCAACAAAGTCGAAAACAACCTGTTCAACAACTCAGCTGGTGTGCTTGATAAGAACTACTCCAATTGGTGACATGGACTTGTTGTATGTTGGAACCATCGAATGTCAACAATTCTTTTCGACATGAACAGGCACTTACTCTTGTAATACATTTTCCAACAAGCACAACTTTTGGAACTGGAAAGCTTGTGCAACCTCAACATAGTATTTCCAAATTTTCTAAGCACATGTTTTACCTCCTTCAGCACTTGAAGATATTTGGTTACATCTATTAATTGTGAAAAGCTATTCGTCTAGGATTATATGAACTAATGAATAGTCAATACAAGGTGCAACGATGCACCTAAAGTGATTCTTAACGTTAGCTCCTAAAACTAACCCATAGATCATCTAACT
Organism: Cyrtodaria siliqua; assembly: GCA_037043455.1. Classification (NCBI taxonomy): domain Eukaryota; kingdom Metazoa; phylum Mollusca; class Bivalvia; order Adapedonta; family Hiatellidae; genus Cyrtodaria; species Cyrtodaria siliqua. Next base: position 157,618 of record JAWPHD010001940.1, read on the forward strand.
GCATTAATTTTACTGTACCATTGCTATAACATGCACTACAACGTCTTTGTATACTGAATATAGCATAAGTTTAATGAAGTCTTGTTTGGCATATGTCACATGCAACACACGCACTGTATCAACCTCTTAGTGAAACGATGGAGATCAGTCTGCATCCTACTCTCGTTGTCTGAGACAAGGCACATCTTCATCTCTGTTTTATGGAACGTGTTTAGTATCTCTTCTATTGCAACCGATTGCTATGCCAAGTAACCAGAGTTCCGCTTTTGTTTTGCATTATGGCTGTCACCCTACTAACCCTCTGCAAGTGATATATAACAATGCCTAAAAGAACTTGCTAACCATACTTACTAATTATTTGCAAGTATAAAAGGCATTTTAAGGCATCTCGTATAGTGTGATCAAAATCCAAATACTTTTTTCCCGAGATAGAAAAGGCTGGTGAGGTACCCTAATCAACCGTTAATCAGAACCTAATATGATACATATATATGCGAGCAGAAAAAAAGTTATAGAATATGTTGTAAGCTGGTGATCACTGAGGAAAAAAACATGTTCTGGTTTATCTGTTTAAAAAGAGACATTGTTACGTCATCTACAAACTCAGTTACAAACGTGTCATGACAAATCTTACCTATTTGTTGAGCCATTTCTGTAACGAGAGTCGTCTATGTAACGTAAAAAGAAATATGAAAAGATCGGACAGGGAAAGTAGCATTCAAGGAGGACAGTCAACCACAAAACACAGAAACAAACAAGCAAACAGACAAACAAGAAGGCAAAAGTAATAATAAATACAAACGACATCACAAACACAAAAGTGTTGACAATAGGGCTACCGCCTTGGAACGGTCAGAGGCAAAGTAGGCCACTGGGGGTTTAAACCGGCTCTAGGGTGCACCAAACCTCACACATACCCTACTGTCATCCCATTAAAACAGGACAGTGTAAATAAAGAAATCCCCGCCATTATCTAATCTTTAACCAACAAGGCAGCATCAATAGGCAACATAATTAAAACACAAATATGCTCGTGTAAATATAATACAAAAAAACAATAGCCTGGAAAGTCACAATGAAGGTACTCAATGACGTGGCAGAAGCCAGAGCAACAAGAGAATAAAGCATTAAGGGCACGACAAGACAGATCATAGACAAACATCAAACGCCACCGTCGCAATGGGCTTTAGGTAGCCGCCATCATAGGGTCCACAGCCTGTCCGTTCATCTTACAAATAAAGAGGAAAGCTTAGTGGCGAATTGTAAAAGGGTCCACCACCAAGTCAAGCACCAATAAATCCTCAATATTGTCTTTGAATATATTTTCTAATTCCTCTACTGTGTCACTCAAACTGTCTTATGAACATCTTTAACGTGTTCATGATGACAAAAACAGAGTCTTTTCATAGGCAACGCCTGATGAATTCAGGGATTTCAATAACTGAAATTAACAGATAACTCAGGCCATATCTGGTTCAGAGATCATCAAATGTGGAAGCTGCGATATGTTTACAGCACCTACTGCACCTTCATATTCTTTCACACTCTTAAATGTCTGCTTGAGAGCTAGTTCATTGGGTAGTGATGAGACATCATTATTGAAATGTATCTCACACACAGAGATGATTTATTTTAAGATTTAACATTACGTGGTCCGAGGATTAACTTTCATACCCTATCCAAACCCTTCTCCGAGAAGCGAAAACGGGGTAGGCTGGGGTATGAAATAAAACCTTAATTTCGGCTTAAAAGGTTCGCATATTTTAAAATTAAAACATTTTATTGCTAATTTTAAGCAAGTTATCGCATTTATTCAGATGCAGTAAAATATAAAATGTTTTTAAACGTGTTTTATTGTCGAAATATCCTTTATAATTTCCTGCTAATATAAGCTTTTCAAACGCCTAATGGAATTAAGGCGGGACCACGTAATGAAGTGTAACTGAACAGTACTACAATTGCGAACTTTTGGTTTCTCTTTATGATTGTCATGTGCAATATTCAATGGTAGGCATGCCTTGCTCACATTATCATGAAATAACTGTATGCCCGGTTTACAATAAGTATGTTAATCACTTGATGAGCATTCCCTGAATTACATGTGTTTATTTCAGAATGGAATATGCAGTATCATATGGCATTTGCCACAAGGGCACTGATCCATCTATAGTACTCAAACAAGACTTCACTTTGTCTGCGATTGTTTTAAGTACCTCTATTTTAAATATGAAGGCTTCAACGCAAAATGCCATTTTGATCTTCACATTGGGTTTGAGGCCAATTTCATTGTTTCTACCCGGCAACTATATAGTTTAGATGCAATTAACCCGTTAGCATAACATGTCTGCGTTTATATTTTGTTTACTTGTTTTGTATTTTAGGGTTTTATAAATATATTTTATAATAAACCGACAGTTTCTGATAAGAAAATAGGTTTAGTACCCTTTAGAAATTCCAAAGGCAGGAGAAAACGTAGAGTTAACCCGAAATGAAATTGGATTTAAACGTGTAAATCCCTGAACACCTTAACCATAGGGTTACTCTAAATAACTCTTAATATCAATATGAACAAACAAATACTACGCCAATAAACCTGAGTAAATCAATTCAACATATCAATTACTTTCTTACAAACAACTATTAAACACATTTCTCTTTTTAGTATTTTCAACATGTTTGAAAACAGTAGCCATTTTGAACTTAAAATATATCCAGATTGTTTTTCATAACCCTTCGTCTACCATTTTGCGGAATTTGTTGCGATTGCCGTAATATATTTTGTTCAAACCTGATACATAGAGGTTCTACTGATTATTTATTACATATTTGTCGGCCATTTTGAAAATGGCGGCCATTTTGAAAAATCTCACGTGGGTCCATAGCCAGTTTTTTTCAGTATGGTATTCCATAGCTATTTGCAAAGTTTGGTGCTTTTGACAACCAATGCACAATTTGTTCACCAATCTGCCCCACTATAAAGGTGTGAAGCGCATGAAAGAATACTTGTTATTTTTAGACCGAAAATTGAGGATAAAAAAATATGTCGATCACCTAACATTCCGTCTATCCATCTATCTGTATGTCTGTCTTGAGAGAGTGTATTTATCTCCGCCAGATTAGAAAATTTACATTCATATGTACAATAACACAAAATAAATATAGCATATAACACAGGAGCAAGTATTTTCTGTTATGTTTACTTCCAGATATAACCAGACTAGGTGGTTGGTCTCCTTAAAGAAACTAACCCTCAAATAACGGCCAAATCAGACTACAAAATCGTTTATCAAAACTCTGTCCAGGTGTTCAGGTCATATAATAATGTGTCTGTGCCTATTACATGTAAAGGTTTATTTACGGGTTCTTAAAACACCCGTGATCGAATTTGCATCAAATGAATTATGAGTTGGTAACTCTTAATTCAACGCTCCAGTTTTTAGGGTTGGCGTGGCTAGTCAATGCCGTTTATCTTGTTTCTACCGAGTTTGAATTCTCAAGATATGTAAGTTACATATATACCTCGTCGTCAGTAGGTTTAGAAACGGCGTACATATGGTGTAAGATTTGGCTGTTGTTGACAGGATTCGTACTTCAATGCTGAATTTATATTTTCGAAGTTTCCTTTTTGCTGGTTTTATGCAAGCGAACATGGCTGGTCTATTACTCTGGATTTATCAATAGTCTAGACCCATTTTCAGAAATTCAACTTTTTAAGAAAGTACGGCTATTTCTTTTTTATTTTATCCAACATTCTTTTTTAACATATTCGAAGATGCCGATTCCGAAAATATATGTTGGACGTTATGAAACTGTCGTTAAATAGGTCAAAATGGCGATTCAAAATTGCCGCCAAAATAAGAACAATTTTGTTTCTTATTTCACACTTTAACAAGGCATTTGGTAACAAATACTTATTTGTGTATATGATAGATTAAAGTATAAATTGAAAATGTATTGACATATTGTTTTATCGAAAATAATTTGTATTGCGCAAGCGCAAATAATTTTACCACGTAACACAGTGATGCATATTGATTTATGTTTGTTGTTTTATTAATTTAGAAATGCGCTGGATTTATTTACATGTCATTGTCAGGAGTTGGACTTCTGAATAAAACTTTTGTGTTAAATGGACGCTTGTTCATTCCTAAAAAATATAAAAAATCGGTCATTTCACAAGGGGACAATATATTAGCTACATTTACAGTTTAGCCTCACTCTAACACACTGTTCAAATATAATGATGGTCAACACCCTAGACGTTGAACGATGGATATATGATAATTTTTTCTCAGGCTACCTGCCTTAGAACAGAACAAACAAAACGATAACTGTGAAACTCAATCACATGTCCGGGCATTATGCTGGGTGATAAATGTAAATATCGATTGCTTTCCTGGAAATGTCATGTTTAAATTAAAACCCTTATTCTTGCACAATGTAAATTAACTCCAATCTTCCTATCTTACTTGGGTTGATAAAAACAATCTTAATAACAATTCATAATGCCCGAAATATTTGCAAATTTGAAACTACAATAAACTTTCAAAAAATGTAATCAACCAAACATCTTGAGTACACTGACATTTTATTTAATGCTACTGCATTTATTATAATTAAGAACATTGCTGACTTTCATCTGTATTTAGTTCCTTGAACTTAGCAAAGAAAACCCATTTGTCTTTAAATCTCATTTTTTTGTTCTATTATTAATAGGTTGTACGTTAGAATTTGTTTTATTATCCTCGTCAGTAGGTCTAGGACGGGTCGAGAGTATCCCACCGTAGACCTTACAATGATCATAATAGTTCATGCATTAAGTCTGATAAGACTCATGAGCATGTGATAGATACTTCAACAACTACTCAAAATAGATACAATGACGTGACAGTGTCTTAAAGTAATTCATGTAAAAACATATAACAACACACAATAGCATGACAAGCAATATACACAATTTAAATGTAATTTTCGTTCATGCATTATGATAATTCATGTTTTACGACAATGGTGCGCAGAACCTAACTTCAAAGAATGCATTTATTATAATAATGAAATATTTGAATTAATAGAATTTTCAGTTGTCACAAAAGGTTTACCTAGAAGAAACAGTATTAAAAAACAACACACACAAAAACAACAAAAAAACAACAACAATTAACACACATTTCACACAGGAGGGTAATAGTATTGTTTACCATCATTTATCCGGTATATACAGATAAGTTTCTTAGATCAAAGGCTTTGTATGTGTACATAGCCAAATCTTTTATTTGTTTCTTATTTTCTGATGTTATTAAATGAGTCAATTTGATCATGTTCGGTCTTCTATAAAAATATGATTTTAAGTACAATTTTCTAAGGTCATTATATAAAGGACATTCAAATAAAAAATGGTATTCGTCCTCTAACACACTGCATAGTTTGCATTTTATGTTTTCTCTCGGTGTTTTATTTGGTTTATTCCACCTACAAGCTTCTATTTCGAGCCTATGAGAAGACACTCTAAGTTTTGTAAGTGCTTTTCTAAATTTAATAATATTCACAGTATCTAGATAAGATTGGAATTTAAAGTCTGAGAAACACGTATAAAATATTGCTCTGCTAGAACTGTGTATTCTTTCATCCCAGTTTTGTACAAAATTATCTTTAAGGCGTTGCTTCAAGACAGATAAAAATATGTTCACATCCCCTACACCCTGTAATAACCATACCTCATAGAATCCTAAACGGGATAAACTATCTTTGACAAAAGACGCCCAGTTCGATTTAAATGGCAGTTTAATCATATCTTCCAACATCATCATGTAAATGTGATAGATGTATTTTCTTTTATCTGAATTTAGAATTTTTAACCAATATTTAATGATTATGAAAAGTCGTCTTGTACAATAATTTATCCTTCCTAATTCTTCGTAAATAAAATCATTTTGAGTTGATATATTTACACCAAGCAATGTTTTGCAAAAATGTAAGTGCACACGTACGATTTGGTTGGCTTTTCCAAAGCCCCACACTTCACTGCCATAGTTTAAGATAGGATTAATTAATTTATCAAACAATGCAAGCGTGTGCCTTGTAGATATGCTTGTAAATTTAGATAAATATCTTTTTAGTTTAAAAATTTCTTTTTGTGCTTGTCCCGATAATTTTGTCTGAGCTTCAGTGAATGCCCCACCCGTTGTAAAAATAATACCCAAATATGAAAATGTATTCACAATTGCTATAGGTAATGCATTGTAATAAAATGTTAAATTTCTGGGCAATATTCCTCCTTTCCTGAAAACCATTACCTTGGTCTTGTCAGTCTTAACTTTAAGTTTCCACCTTGTACAATAATCATGCAATATATCCAACCCTGATTGTAATTCTATGGCCGTGTTGGCAAATATAATGATATCATCTGCATATAGTAATAAAAACAGTTTAAGGGAACCGATATCCACTCCGGTGTAACCTTTCATATATATTATTCATCTTCTAAGTCTTTCAGATACATTGAAAATAGGAAAGGCGACAGGCATTCCCCTTGACGAACCCCTAGGTGACATTCAAAGGTATCACTCAATGTATTTTCAAACTTAACTTTTATATAGCTTATACCAACGGTTTTATATAAGCTTATACCAACGGTTATCCCTAACAACATAGTCAAACGCTTTTGAGAAATCTACAAAGGCACAAAAAAGTTGCTTATTTTGATTTAAAATATGGTTAATCAGTCCATGTAGGACTAATAATACACTACACTTTTGATAAGATAAACTCAAAGGCCATTTGTTTCTATTTTTACGGGACAAAGTTTCATAGAATGGTGGTGAACTTGAAGAGACCACATGAAGACGATCTTGATATGTGCATTATTTGTCAAGAAAATAAGTCTGATGTATTAGAAAGAAAACAACCAAACAGTGTCGCAACTCTTAAACAGGGAGCTGACAGTAGAAAGAAACACGGCGATGTTTTTATCTTGGACGCTATTTCTAAAATAGAAACAATAAATGCAAATGACGTAATATTTTGTCATAGAAAATGCTATTCCGAGTTTACACAGCAGCAAAAATATCAAAGTGTTCCAAACAAAATTGATGCAAGAACTCAAAACTGAAAATGCGAAGCGCACGGATATAAATGCAACCGCCCCAACCTCTACTTCAGCAACAATTCATGCAGAAAATCCTAAGTCCAATGAATTGGGAATTGCGTATGTTTTGTCAAAAACAACATAACAAATGATAAATTGTTTCATTTTACGACCTTTCAAGTTAGCGACATGGTTTTGAGGGACGCAAAACTTGACAATACAATGCGTTTGCGACTAGCTAGCGTAAATGATCTTATTGCTGCAGAGGGTAAATATCAAAATAGGTGTATGGTTTCATTTAAATATAATTGCCAGAAAAACAGACTCAAAAAGTAAAGAATCAGATTTTGCGATGATATTTCTCATATGCGAGCTTGAGTACGCCGCAGATAAATCCCACATTTTGCAGCTCTCTTTCGTTTGGGACCGATACTGCACGTTCATATATGAGTTATCTGCAACGATTCCACCATCTTTCTAATCAAGGAGGTCATCCTTTACAAAAATGTTGAAAACGAGACGAGTATACTCAATTTGTGAGCCCGCTCGAGAGGGATAAATTAGAAAAGTCAACTCTCCTGGTTCCGCATAAGCATGCCCAGCACATTATAAGTGACGCCCATTATGAAAACAAAGACCAAGATGAAGGACTGACAGTGCCTAAATATGAACCCGTAAATGAATCATTCCTGTCTTTAGTGCATATTGCGCTACAATTACGTGGTGATTTATAATCATCTGCTGGACTTAGAGGTCTTAATTTCAGCGAGGATGATGCAGTTGATTGTATTCCGGAGAGTTTGTTCATGTCTTAATATACTTTATGGTGGTCAGGAGCTGCTTGCTTGTGATAGTAACCTTGATAATAAGGAGAAATCAGTGCTTGTATTTCAAGAACATGTTGATTTAAGTAGTTTTAAATCTTCAGAATCTGATATAGAAACAGCCCGACATGCACGAGCTGCTGATATAGCATTTAAGTTACTTCGTAACAAATAGGAAATACCATTGACATCGTCAGCCTTTAATCAAACCATAAGCTGAACTGATCCGAAAACGACAATAGCAGGTTATATGCCAATTGTAGCATGGTCGGTGACATTTTCTTTGTTGAATGCAGAGCATTAAATTGTTTCATTTAGGTTAACTAAAGGAGCGTGGCTACACCGTACTACAACTACCAGATATTGGAATTTAGAGTACGGTCAATATGACGTCACATGTTACTATGTACACCATGCTACAAACAGGTAGAGTCTATCTCAGCTCGTTGGTTATCTCTGTGTTTAAATAAGCCAACTCGCCGAGACCAGACTCTATCTATTACTTATACAAGCACCTACTCACGAAATCGATATACTGAACACTGTTGTGTTGAGGTGCATGAATGTCTCCATAGAGTTGGGGAAGCCATAAACGTTAATAACTGTTGATCAGGCGTTATATTTCAAACTAATGGATCTAAAGGCGGCCGTTCCTGCTTACAGAGAAAAGATTATTTCCAGAATGGGAGGTTTACATATAGCCGTGAAACTTCTTAAAGTAAATGGTGACCACATGAAAGACTCTGGTCTGCAAGAACTGTGGGTAGAATCTGGTCTACTTGGTCCCATTGCATCCGATCAAGTATTGCTAGTCAAGCATTATAACAGAGGAATTCGGCTTCATAATATCACATTACAGGCTCTTTGGAAGTTATTACAGAATAAAAATGACACAAGCGGTTTAATAATGATATTACAGGTGGACAAGTTCAGAATTTTGTCTACATCGTTTTCAAAATAGAAGACTCCGTCATTCATGTTTTGGTGGTCATACCTTGAAATAGTTTCAGTTCTTCTGATGTTCAAAAGAGCAGAAAGGGATGGCATCTGGAATTTGTATCTGTTTGCACTTCGATGTATGCTTTCCCATGGTTTCATAGGTATGATCATGTTAATTACGCACGATGGGTTAGCTCACCAGCTACCGGAGTATATTCTCCAAGAGATTCAGAATGGAAACTTTTTTGTCAAACGGTCAAATGCAGAAGTTAACCAAGTAGATCATGATCAAAGTTAAGAATGGCTTAATGCAACCGAAAAGAAAAGTGGTGGGATTGTAGGAATAACAAGAACACCAACGGCCTTGAGTAGATGGTATTTGGCATACAATATCAATGCTTACTCGGAGTATGTACCATGTAAATCATGAGGACATACTTGTACATAAGGAAGCTACGAAACGGAGACAGACATTAGATTTCAATGCAGAACAATCGCTTTTAGTCTATTAGATTTAGTCTATTAGAGCACATATCGCAAGGAGAAAACATTATATTTTTTTTCACAAAATATATAGTTACTGAGTCAAGTAAGGAGCCAATAATTTCAGCACAAATATTTGGACCAGTTCAGTTAGAAGTAATTGTTAAAGAGAGGTTCCAAATCAAAACGAACGAGTCCTTATCCAGCATTCAATTGCGTGATACTAAAAAGAAAAACAAACCGTTAACATTCGCATATGTGTATACAGTTGAAAAGTTATCAAAGACAATTGTTGAAAACGGAAAGATATTACAGGCAGACAGAAATGTTTTACATAAACTTGTAACAGCGTTTAAAGCAGGACGACATTTGGATCTAGGAGAGATTATGAGACATGAACTGATGCATGTCCCAATATCTATCTCTGAAAAAAGATGAGGTTTTGAAATCGATAAACAAATCGTTATTGTTTGATAAACTAATTAATAGCATTGAAGTGAGTGACAACATTACAATACAGGTGCGGTCTGCTATAATTATAGATGGAAAGGCTTTGGTGCAGAGCTTAAAACCTGAAGGTGCATAAAAACTTTGGTGAATTCGCTCATATGTTTGTGATGGCAGTACGCCACGATAGAATAAATGTTATATTTGATCGGTACAGACAACAATCTATTAAAGCTAGCACAAGAAAAAAACGCACTCGGACATGCCCGTCAGAAGAGTTATTAAAAACCGGGATGTCCCGTTGTTTCCGAATCTGACAAACTTCTTAGCTCTTTTTGAAAATAAAGAAGATTTGGCTAGTTTCCTTTCGGAAACGCTATCATCATTCAGTCGCCATTAACGAAGACAGTAGTTCTAGAGGGCGGGTTTAGCCAGGAAGATGCAGTTGAGAGTAATACTTTTGAAATGGATGTGAGTTCTGTGAAAGCTAAGCTTGAAGAAGCTGACACGAGAATTATTTTACATGCTATTCATTGCATGTCTGATTGTACTACCATACTAGAGCTAGAGACACAGACACGTTTGCTCCTATTATCTTATTCAATTGGAATTAATGCAATTGTATAGATGGTGGCAGGTACCTTAAAGAAACCGAAAAACGTCAATCTTATATAAACTTGACAAATGAGAACGCGTTGCGAGATTTGTTAGCGTTTCATGCTTGACAGGCAATGATACAACTTCATACTTTCATGGTATATCATAGAAATCAGCCTTTAAGGTATTTAAGGCAAATTCTACATTACCAGATGGTCTTGGAGAAGGAAAATTGGCTCATGAAAAAGTATGCAACTGCGAAAGGTTTATATGTAGATTTTATGGACAAACAGTCAGCTGTGTTGACGATGCCCGTAATATCATGTTTTGTAAATCAAAACGTCCTCAAAATCTGCTGCCAACAAGCGATGCGTGCCTTTTCCATATAAATATAAAACGAGCACATTATCAGGCGGCAATGTGGAAATTAGCAAATGTCATAATACCTAATTTGCCACAACCATTGTAAGAAGGTTGGAAACTTGTAAACAATTCACTGGAACCTATATTGATGAAAGTGACCCTAAACCGCAAACGTGTCGAAATGAGTTCATGTCAGTGTTTAACTGGATGCAGAACATAGCGATGTAAGTGTAAAAAGGCAAAACTACATTGCGCAGACGTATGCAAATGTGACAAAGGTGTTGTGTCAGAATGTCGGGAAGAACTCGGGAATATATTAAAAATTGGGGATAGAAAATTGTTCTGGAAACTGTTCATTTTACTAGCACCATAATAATACAACATACATTTTACGAAACAGGACGTGTGCATGTCACACAATTAAGTAAAAACAGGCATTAACACAGCTTAGTTTACCACACCCATTTTGAATGCTACCCATTGAAAATAATGATTAATCGTTACTTGAATTGGACTTCGTGATGTTAGGTTAGGAGTTGAACTTTTCTGACAAGAGAAATAGTATATGTATTGCCATTTAAACATGTTAAAGTCGTTAATCTTACATAGTTTGCAATACAATTTGAATTTGGCGGCCATTTTATTTCCTGCTATTTTGTCCTATTTTGAGACATTTTGGTGATGTCCAACATATGTTTTCGGATTTGCATCCTCAAAATAAGTGAAATAGTATGTTGGACAAAATGAAAAAAAGAAAAAGCATATTTATTGCTATTTAAAGTCGTGCCATCTTCGGGATGGTTAAACTTGTGTACTATTGATTTTATGAATATTGAGTTCTGTTCAACCCGGGGCTAGAGGGCGTGAGCGGTAGCTAGCATATTTCACTATCGCTAATGAACCGTCTTAATCAAACCGAGACTGCAATATTTCGTATGTGTCGTGCTCGGCCATTTCCAAAGGTCCATTGTCATACTCTTTTTTTACTTAGATTGCAATGAAATTTGAATTTGGCGGCCATTTTGTTTTTTCGCCATTTTGACCTATTTTGAGAAGTTTTGGTGATGTCCAACATATTTATCGGATTCAACATCCTTAAATTAAGTTAAAAAGTATGTTGGACAAAATAAAATAAAACTTTTCGTACCTTCCACATTTTATGAAAAGGGGTCTTGACTACAAGATGATAAACGCGTTCCAGATATTAAAGCCCGGACACAAACACCCTTGGGAGAAGGGGTGGGGATGGGCGCAGATTCGTAGCCACGCTGAGTCACACGGCAACTACACCGAGGCAGTTGCCTCGGGAGTCACGCCGAGGCATTTGCCGCGGTTGAATTTTGGGAATTTATATACTTTACATAAAAACAACTTTAATATCGATACATTATCAATGTTTGACAAAATATATCATGCTTAAAACTGAAAACATTGACCGGCAAATGCAACTAAATGCAGGAAATCAAATGCCGGGACATGGTGTGAGAGGTAAAAAAACGTACTCGCGGGAAATACTGGTGGATGGGGAACATACTTACTCTTTCCTCAACACATTATGTGAGTGGGAAAGAGGCATGGCCCAAAAAACCACCATCCACCGTCCATATTCCTATGGTTAAATCCCATTTATGCTAGCGGCTCCGTGGCCGAGGGGTAAGCGACGTTGCGTTGTAAATCTTGCCTCTCACTGGGAGTTTGACTTGTAAGTGAATTAATGAGTGTCGATTCTTGCGGATGACAGGAGATGTAAAGTACTGGTTCTTCCTAGAAAATGTGGATGGTCTGTCTCCACCATAAAAGTTGACAATCATAACTTACGTGTTGAAAATGACGTAAAACACCATACAAACAAACAAACAAACAAACAACAAACAAACAAACAAACAAACAACAAACAAACACACTCATATATGCTGGTTTTATACGAGAAAAGTACACATATGAGTGGTCTCCTTAATGCTGGTTTAACACATGTTATTCATGTGCGGTCTCTTTTAAGCTGGTTTAATATAAATACAGCCCCACACACCCACCCCACCCCATCTTTACGCATACGGTTATATCATTCATGCTGGTTTTAAACTAGAAGCATATATTTATGATTGGTCTCATTAATGCTGGATTTATACATATTATATATAGGTGGTCTCCTTTATGCTGGATTTATAGATATATAAATAAGGAGACAACATATATATTTTTTATTATTTGTTTTACATTAAATTGCTTTTAATATGTACTAGGGAATGCCTTTGCTGTATGAAATCCTCCAAAACATACTTAAAAAGTGCAAAAATTACGAATAAATAATTTTGTCTCCTTAATACTGGTTTTAGGAGTTCAGACTCTTTAATGCTGGAAATAGGCTTATATATATATATATATATATATATATACATGATATATGGAGAAATATTTGCCAACAACCAAGGACAGACACCCAAGGACGAACTACGCAGGGAGCCTAGTATGACGAGAGACATAGAAATCATTCATTTCCTGAAAAGGATAGCTGCAAACACGCTGATATACTGTATCTCTACACCGTAACACACTCGTATGGAGGCACATTTAACATATACACCCATACATATATACAAATATAACTTATATGAGTGGGATCAAATTTAAGGATTCAACCACACGCACGCTATATCAAGACAGTGACATTGAAATTCGCCGGATCACTAGAATACTGTGAATTCAGTAAATGGTATATATTAAATGGAGATAATTTGAAATCACAACGGCAACTTTCGACATTTGGGATCTATATACACAAACTTACACAAGATATGTGAGGAAGGGTTATGACATTTGACCTCGCTTTCCTCTCGTCAAGTTCAAAATAAGAGCAAAACACGAAGACCATGAACTTTTTTAGCGTGTAACCTATCTAATGATACCCATCACTCCGCAGATTGCAAAATGTTAAACTCGATCCGTAAAGTCAAACATGTCCAGCGGCTTGTAGCACTACGGGGTCGTATGACATACTTGGTATATTTAATAACAAGGTCCGGACTTCGTGTTGTGATTTCCATAATGTATTGATACATAAAAAACAGTCCGAACAATTACAAATTCATAATAAGCTATGAACATCCTGTTATATAATTATATACATATCCGCTTTGTATAGTGGTTTTCATTACTTCCATTTGTTAACTTACTTAAATAGTCCCTATTATTAAATGTACCAAGCTTACAAAGTATAATAGTATTTAGACACGTTCAAATAGACACATCCTCAAATTGTTACGCTGAACAACTGCCCTACTATACTAGCTTCCATAGTATAGTTTAACATATCCAACACCTGTCTTAGACTGCGCGGATCCATCTTGCGAATACAAGACCGACTGACTATTGAAACTGACTCTCCACTCCTGAACCCCTGACTCTCTACTCTCCTAAACTTTTCATTCGCTCAGTAGTGTATTAGAAGATTACCCGGAATACCTTTCGCCAGTTAGTCATACCCTACATATGGACATCGACCTGTGTAGCTACAGATTAACGCCATGGTGATTGCCTCATTGTATGCATACATTATCCACAAGACATTTCGGCGAATGATCTCCCCTAATAATACAATACCTCTTTACTCCCAGAGTTCATAGGTTTCCAGAAACTTCCAGAGAAACTAAGTTTAGAGCAAGTAAACAATAACAGGTGTTCATATGATTAACCACAGAGTATCTGACAGTTTTAGGAAACTCCCATTGCATGATCTGTTCTAGAGGGGTTAACATGAGTGTACTTTAACTCTAATTGTGTTATATTTATGGACTGTTAATAGGTTAAGTACAATGGCGAGGCTGTTACAGGCTCATGTGGTCACTAAACTACAAGATGAATGATAACAAAAACAATAACATTAAACGATATTTTATAAAATACAGTTAGGTCGGCCAATGAGCATGATGCGGGCGATAACATCAAGTTTATTTATAAGACTGTACTTTTCCCGAGTACAACCTTCTTGTAAAATAGGTTGCTGAATCACTGACATTGTTTACTGTTTTTCCATCGCAAACTTTCACCCAGACCTTCTGGAAGTCACTCTACTACCATGGAGCTGGATAAAAGTTGTTTTTGCAAAACGCTCACAGTTGTCATTATCAAAGACATATTAGAGAGATGTATGGACCTTTAACATAGCTTTTAACAATCATTCATACCTATCAAGACGGTGTATATCTGTAGCAGTGTGATCAATTTTCAGCTGTTCCGTTCTGCCACAATGGAATACCACGTCGTAGAAATAATACAGGATAGCCAGTGTCATTATAGTGGCACCGGGGGCCCACCAGTCCTTGTGATACCCTTTATATGCTGAACGTCAAGCAAGGAGCTGTAACCAAATCTTACACGCAACACCCGAGTAGAAGTGGGAAGCCGACTCCAACACCGAAGCAGGTTCATATACTGAGATCTCTCTTCCAATAATAGAGCAACTCATGTATTTAATACAAAACAAATTAAACAGCTACATATTATAATAGGTAGTTTCCTTGTGATATTTGAATCAGTTATGGAAATAGAGCAAAGATTGTAGTTTCTGTATCCACAGTGTGCAGTATGATAAAGAGTTAGAGTGCGTTTAAATCAGGCGGGAAAACATAACATATTTAAATTACTGAAACAGATTTACCTAGAACTGCACACAAGGCGGTGGACATCATTTAATAGAAAACGTGATACAGATATATTATTATACAGCCTTTTGTATTTGGGGTGGGTGGAGAGAATTTGTATAGGTAAGTGTAAATCACTGTTAGATATTCAATTGCAGAGAGCATGGAGGTACTTACTTTTGTTTCAGTAGATGTTCTTTTTAATGGTCATTTAGCGTTGGGAAATAGGTCGTTAACGGTAGAAACTGGCAGCATATAATAACTCATAGTAGACCTGTACAACTAACTACGATAACGATTACGACAGCGGACTAAATACTAAGCACGAGCAATTGTTGCAGGGAGATCTCAAAGTTGTATAGCTACCTGGGTTTTAATAGGCTCAACTTATTCGTTTTTCTAGAGCTTGTACTCGAGTTGAGGACTTTAATATTCGTAATCTTTGTATACCTAAAAAGCTACTCCATCACAATTTTATTATCGTAACCCTGACCTTGTTTCCAAATATAAAAATAATTAAAAACTCTTCTGCGACAAAGACTATCACAAACTGACATCTATGGTGACGTGATTTACAAACTTCATAAGATCCTTGTTCATGATCACTTTCATACTATCTTTGTTAAACTGACCCTTTCATTTTGCAACGCACTGCATGCTTGGTTCGCCACTATGATTTCCTCTTTAATGGTGCGATGACCGGACAGGCTGCATACCCTATGATGACGTCTACCTAAAGCCCAAAAGACCGTTTCAAGGCGGTAGCCCTATTATCAACCCTATTATCAACCTTTTTTGTGTTTGTGATGTCTTATTTGGCTTTTGATTCATTCTTAAATTAGCTTTTGTGTGTGTTTGTGGTTGACTGTCGTCCTTGAATGCTGATTTTCCTGTTCGAATTTTTTATATCTATATTCACAAGGGTTTGTGCATAAAACTGTAAATAAAAGAACTTCAAATTAAAAAATACATGTTATTTATGTTTCCTTCAGTATAAATGTACATGCATTGACATTTAGACTATTTTTTTCTTAATACAGTCTTCGATGCAACCACACAGACTTGGCTACGGTTTTTAAGGGGCTTGTCTGAATAATTTATCCAGAAAATCACTAAAAACATTTGTGATTAGGGTATGTATCAGGTGCAGATCCAAGGCTTTTGTTTGAGTATTTATGTGGTGGTGAGGTGGGGGAATGGGGCAGATGTGGTAGCGGAAGACCCTCTAAAGCAAACTGGTTTTCCACATGGTGTTAAATGAATTCTGTTGAATTATTTCAGAATAATTTGTTGTTAAATCAAACGATGACTAACCATGTAATCCGGCATGCATAGGTTGGTTATACTTGTTGAATTTTAGGTGGTTATTCCTGAATCCGCCTTAATGACACCTCTTGGATTTTGGATGACATATTGAACATTGACAATCCTTTCTGTTCTACTATGGTTAATAATATCTATCCTAAATAACTTCAACTCACCAAAGCTATCATTATTTTTGATATTGTTAAGTATCCCCATTTAGGTGGGAATGTTCCCCGAACTACTTATTATTGTGTCTATGTTTCTCAACTTATTCTTTTCTCTAGAGCTTGTAGTCGTGTTGAGGATTTAATATTCGTATTATTTGTATAACTAAAAAGATATTCTAGCAGAGCTACTGTTACCATAAACTTCGAAAAGCTTATGCAAAATGTTATTATCGTAACCCTGATCTACTAAAATACAAAAGTAATTTAATCTGGATGACATATTGAACATTGACAACCCTTTCTTTCCAACTATGGTTAATAATATTTATCCTAAAGAACTTCAGCTTAACAAAGCTAATATATCTGATAATATCGCTTCTTTTCTTGATTTAGATCTTTCGATTGAAAATTGTGAAATAATTAGCAAAATCTATGACAAGAGAGATGATTTTAATTTTGACATTGTTAATTATCCCAACTTGGCTGGGGATGTTCCCTGAGCAACTTCTTATGGGGTGTATGTGTCTCAACTTATTCGTTTTTCAAGAGCTTGTACTCGAGTTGAGGACTTTAATATTCGTAATCTTTGTATAACTAAAAAGCGACTCAATCAGGGTTACCGTTACCATAAACTTCGTAAAAGGTTTGCAAAATTTCATTATCGTAACCCTGAACTTCTTTCCAAATATAAAAGTAATTTAAGGACTCTTCTGCGACAAGGACTATCACAACCTGACTTGTATGGTGATGGGATTTATAAACTTCGTAAGATTCTTGGTCATAATCACTTTCATACTATCTTTGTTAAACTTGTTAAAAAGTTTATCAAAAGAGGTTATAACCCTATCATTTTGCAACACACTGCATGCTTGGTGGTGGACCCTTTTATAGTTCGCCACTATGCTTTCCTGTTTAATTGTACGATGGCCGGACAGGCTGTGGACCCTCTGATAACGCCTACCTAAAGCTCATTGGGAAGTTGGCGTTTGATTTTCTTGTCGTGCCCTTAATGGTTTATTCTCTTGTTGCTCTGGTTTCTGCCAAGTCATTGAGTATCTTCATTGTGGCTTTCTAGGCTATTGTTTTTTTTGTATTATATTTACACGAGCATATTTGTGTTTTACTTATATTGCCTATTGATGCTGCCTTGTTGGTTAGAGATTAGATCATGGCGGGGATTTCTTTATTTACACTGTCCTGTTTTAATGGGATGACAGTAGGTTAAGTGTGTAGTTTGGTGCACCCTAGAACCGGTTTTAACCCCCAGTGGCCTACTTTGCCACTGACCGTTACAAGGCGGTAGCCCTTTTGTTAACCCTTTTGTGTTTGTGATGTCATTTGCATTTATAATTACTTTTGCCTTCTTTTTGTCTGTTTGCGTGTTGTTTCTGTGTTTCGTGGTTGACTGTCCTCCTTTAATGCTACTTTCCCTGTCCGATCGTTTTATATTTCTTTAAGAACACTACTGCGACAAGGACTATCACAACCTGACTTCTTTGGTAATGTGATTAACAAATTTCGTAAAATCCTTGGTCATGATCACTTTCATACAATCTATCATTTTGCAACTGCATGTTTAGTGTCGGATACATTTACAGTTCGTCACTATGCTTTCATCTTTGATTGTGCGATGACCGGACAGATTGTGGACCCTATGATGACGTCTACCTAAATCCATAATTATAGGACTGTAGCGTTTGATGTTTATCTTTAATATTGTATTGTCGTAACCTTAACGGTTTATTTTCTTTTTGCTCTGGCTTCTGCCAAGTCAGTGGGTACTTTATTTTGTGGCTTTCTAGGCTTTAATTGTTTTATATTATACATAAATGAACATTTATTTGTATAATTGAACATTTATTTGTTTTACTTATGTTGCCTACTAATGCTGTCTTGTTTGTTAGAGATTATCTTTGCGCTGATATCTTTATTTACACTGTCCCGTTTATTGGGATAACAATATGGTAAGAGTGAGGTTTAATGCACCCTAGAACCTGGTTTAAACCCTCAGATGCCATTTTTTGCCTCTGACCGTTCCAAGGCGGTAGCCCCATTTTGTAGTCAGCCATTTTGTGTTTGTGATGTCTTACATGTATCATCTTTAAATTTGTTCTTTATTTCTGTGTGTGTTTGTGATTGAGTGTCGTCCTTGCAATTCCAGCTCGATTGTTATATCTACTTTTAGTACATGATATATACACTGTTGTCCACTATGTCTTACCACAAAATTGCCACCGGCCGGGATATTAAAGAGGCTGCATCTAAAACGTTCGCTCACTTTTTCGTTTTCGAATATTTCTGGGAGCTAGACTTGTGCAGTGAGAAAGTGTCAATTCTTACGGATACATCAGGCTAATCAAGAGGAATGTGTGGTACGGAAAATATGAATATTCTCTATTTCAGATGATCTAAATATAATGAATGTGCCTAAAAGCACCCTTTAGTTACTGGAAGATTAATTGCGGAACAGCACTATGAGCTATCATAGGGTACGCACCAGGATACATTCAAACGGCAATTTTTCTTTTTATTTTCATTAAACATTTTTAATTCGCGTCGTCCCGTTTGTTTTTCTACAAATTTGAATAGTGCAAATACATGTGTTTTACATATTACTAATTATTGATTATATTGCAACAATAAATGTATTTAAACCTGGTAGTATTGAAACCCCAAATTGTGCTACCTTTTATTTCAATATTTGACTTTAAATAAAGAAAATTGTGGGGTTTTGAATAACTGAAAGATCGTGCAACACTCGCGCTTATCACTTCGAATGCACACTAGAACAATTGATTTTTTTTCCAGTTAACTCCAACTTAGAAATGAATGAGGCCGCCGTTATTGATGGTTAGGTTTACTTTTACAATGCATGCTATACAAGAGTTTTCATTTATTAAAGAATTTGTTTTGCATTTTTACGGCGTTTGTGCGGTTTTAAACACCGGTAGTAAATGGCGTAATCCATGAATCGCGTTAGTGCTTTATGACAAATGTGCCATTCACTACCTGCGTTAAAACCGCACAAACGCCAAAAACAAACCGCACTTCATGAATTTGTTCCATTTACTACCAGTAAAACCGCATACACACCGACAAATTGCGAATTAATTCGTCGCTATAATAGTATCATCAATAATGCTAATGATAAAAAAGTTAAAGAGAGAACACTTTTCATGCAGTGGAATAGACATATTCTATTAAGACACACCGGATGCAAGCGCAGTGCGTGCATGCAGTGAGTATAGTGCTTGCGACTTCATGAAGTGGAATACCCCATTTATATGCGTGAGCCTCCGAGCGTTTTAAGTGGAGTTTATTCGAAAATAAACGCTATACTGTTTTCAAAAGGAAATGTCAGAAAATAGAAAACGAAGCATATTGACAAACTGGACGTTGCCAAAAATAATATATTACTTTGCAAACGTCTGATCATATCATGCATGCCAACTAGCCAACTAGTTTAATAAATTCTAAAACAATGATTGTGGGTTGATTGGTTGGTTGGTGGGTGGATGGTTGGTTGGTTGACTGTGTGGTTGTTGGTTGGTTGGTTGGTGGTTGGTTGGTTGGTTGGTTGGTTGTTGGCTGGCTGGCTGGCTGGCTAGCTGGCTGACTGGCAGGCTGGCTGGCTGGCTGACTGTGGATGGCTGACTGGCTGGTTGGTTGGTGGTTGGTGGAATGGTGTTATTTTCAGGACATTTTTGACTGTATTAGATTGTCGTTTTATTTGAGTGGTGGCAGACCACCCACTTTTGCCTGCAAGTGCATCTATTGTCAATAATAAATATTATTGGCCTATATATAATAATGCGCAAACGCCTGATCAAGCATTCAGTGATTATTGCATGGTGAGAAAACCTTTCTGTGGATAAGTTGAGAAGATAAAGCAGCAAATCAAGACGGATATAGAAAACGCTAGACATTTCCATTTGTTCAAATTGACATGATGTTCCTTTTATAGTTTCAAGGCACGGGTTGCCTCTTCAGTTGAACAAACGAGTGTTTACATTTGTTTCCTGATAATTTACGTACATTTTTTCAGACGTGAATACATTTGATGTATTGCTATACATAGACGAACTTACATGAGTAACTATATATTCACTGCTTTAAATAAATAAGTTGGACACGTGGCTCTTCAGAGTGTTCTATCTTTTGATCAAAACGTTTATTAGAGTATGTCCTTTTTAAAAATGGTTTGTGCTCTGATAAAACTTTGCCACCGCACATTTTGAAGTTCTTCAAAACGTTTCAATAGGTTTACATATTATTGGTGCCCCATTGTGAATCATTCAATTTAAAGTATCAATAATAACAAATTAAAACATTTGTTAATGAAGAAATGCGATAACCTGTTTACAATTACCTATTCATTGTTTTAATTTTATAATATGCAAACGTTTTATGCCGAAATTAAGGTTTTATTTTATACCCCACCGTTTTCACTTCATGGAGAAAGGGCTGGATGGGGTAGTATGAAAGTTAATACTCGGAACATGTAATGTACACTCGGTGCAGAAATGCATATTCATGATATATGTGAGTGGAGCTGCTAGTTAAGTATGACTCGATCGGGGATTGAACCACGACCTGAGAAGGACGCACTACTTCAATGCCCACCCCGCGGTTATCGGAAATACCAATCAACTAAGTCTGTACCTATGGTTAATTGATGAACTAGATACCACTAGATATCGCGGGGTCGATGTTTAAATCAAGTCAGACCTATCTCTAATTCCTAAGGCGTAGGGGCTCTTACATTTATATTGAATCGATGGTTAAAACACATTCATTTATTATATTCCGTCACGTGCTTCATTAAGAAAGTATGGACAATTCAATAAATTTGTCCGAGTTTGACTAATTCCTTTTTAACCCAATACAGATATATATTGGGTTATATATGTATATGCCATATATTATACATTCATAATTTAAATCAATAAAAGTGATGTTCGGTGATAGCGAAAGAAAACGCATGCGATCAGGTTATAGACCCACATTTCATGTAATATTTCAGAGATGTTCATAGTGTTTTTTGTAAAGAAAGAAAAACAAATAAGTGAGTGGGGCGGGGGGCTACATTTAGTTTATAGTAGACATTTTAATCACACTTAACTTTCATAAATGTTGAAGTTCCGCTTTACTTTGTTTAGCCATTTAGTGTTAAGAGATGGCAATATTCTAAAGTTTATTTTACCCATACGTGCATTGTGTCAATAATTCAACTTTGAAATGGTAAACATTGGTTAATTGTGTGGTGTTTTAATAGTATTTACAAAACGAAGTACCTAATGTAGCCACGCACCATTGAATTAACAGCAGCATATTACATGTATACATACATGTACAATTTCTAGCTTAAATTCCCAGTATGCGCGTCGTTGACCTTTCAGAATAAAATATATTATTTTTTCAGTAGAAATTCTTTCAAACATTCTTATGATTTGTGTAAACATGTATGCCGATGTTAACTTTTGATATGCAGACAATGTTTCCCTGAAAACGTGATGTTTTCCCTTTTATATGCGCATTGATTTTGCGCATTCGGTTAACGTGTCAGTAAACTGATTCTGAGATGTGATAGTACTGGTTCAAATCTATATTCCCGACCTGATCTTTGTTTTGTTAACAAACTGTGTTTGCTATATTATACCTAACCATTACAGCAACAAATAAAATGCCTTTTCAAGCAGTGTGACATTCGTCAATAGTAACGTCATCAACAAGGGTACATCAGGATTTTTTTTTAATTTTTAAATACATTTTGTTCAATATAATATTGATAACAATAAAACAAATGAGCCATAAACCGCCAATAGAAACTACACTGAATATATACAATAAAAAAACACGAAGAAAGTATTTCATAACTGATTGCGCGTCAGTGTTAGCTATTTTAAACATGTTGGTAACAAACGTCATGTTGTAGATATAGCCGAGGTGATCCACGTGACATCTATGTCCTCTTTGGTGTAATTTACAATGTTTAATTAGTGATCTGTTATATAGAAAACTGTTTATGTTAAGCTAGTTTTAAATTGATCGTTTCATAGCTTTTCTTTTTAAATAAATAAGCCAAAAATGGGCATACTAAGTAAATAATATTACCTTAAAAGAAAAGCATACGCTTAATATCAGAGATAACAGGTAAACAGTCATGCTTATACGTTTTTAATCTGTATAGATAAACGAGGTAACGACTGATACAAATCATTCTCAGTGGCGAGGACGGAAGTTATAATTTAGCTGGTAAGCCGTACTTACTGGGTGACCACGCGCCGAGGCAGGTCGCATTGATTGAAACCGAAAGTGTCACAGTAACTAGTCACAGTAACTAACAAGAACATAATGTCTCAATTTTCATTGAAACCGTAGATGTTCAAAAATGTTGTTAACTTTAGCGTAGACAGTTGTTACCTTTAGAGTTCTGATTTGCTGTTTTATCTTTATAACTCACACATAGTTCGTTTTATTAATAAGATATGCTTCAAATTCAATTAAATAGAAGATATAGCAATTTTCCAAGGAAAACACTCTGTCAACTTGGGCAAAACGTTATTTCTTTGCTCTGTCATCCGTAACATCTTAGTCAAATCTGCTCTGTTTACAAAGGCATCATGTTTTCTCGTACCACGACCACTTTCGATGTTTATAACTTATCCAAACGTATATACACCCCAAACTTCACCTAAATGTCGCTAAATGATTGCCATTTTACAAAATAGCGCTACAATGACTGAATTAAATACTAATTAATTGTAATACATGTATCATCAAATACACACATATTGCGTAATTTTCGTAAACATTGAAGTTTAAGTTCGAATATCTGCCTTATCGGTTGACGGAATTGGCCGGGATTACCACTAAACAATGTTTAAACGTTCATACACATGTACACCTTGTAATTTTTGTCTCAGTTATGTTTTCTTAAAAATACTTGAAGGAAATACCTAGCCTGTATAGATGTTCGCTTTTTATATCGGCTCTGATATCCAGTTATCTTTTTGTCGTCTAAGATACGCGTTGTACGGTATGAAGTTTTGCAGAATTATTAATACAAAATATAAGAAATACGTTTTGAAGGATGACATTTTAGACCTAAATAAGGGCATTTTGTGTGCTAACAATTGTTCGACAGCTCTATTATTTTATAATGTTAATGTCGGAATAGGAGGTACATCGTAATATTAAACACATATTGGCATTCATGAACTCATGGCATTCATCAACTCATCCCGTGTATCGGTCTATCCTCTGAGCACGTTAACGAACCATAGGAATCTATTCGATAATAAGAGTAGGGCACGGTTCCCGGATTCCTATGCATCCTTATCCGCTCTCTCGGCGGCTCCAAATAACCTATACTGTGTTGATGAGCCGTTAAACAACATTCATTCATTCATCAACTCATTTATCAACTCATTGGTTTAATAAATGAGAATGGATACGTTTTTATTTTGAGGAATTAAATAAATTGTATAATGTAAATGCACATGCTGTGCTGTATAATGGATTTATTGGGACAATTAAAGCTTACGTTGGAAAGAGTCTCCAGAAAACCGGTATAAAACTTACAAACCCATTTCCTCCTTTTAATATTATTACATGTCTTACCCACACAAATGGATCAAGGAACCGTTATATTAATATGCTTAACCAAACTCCCAGTCAATCAACTTTAACATCCATATGTATGTGAGGCATTTACAACATAGGAAAAGTAATGGCAAATGTAACATTACAATGGTTTCAAGTACGGTTAAATCATAGAATACTTCCAAGGATACAATTTCTACACAAAATAAACATCATTGATCGTCCATTGTGCAAGTATTGTCAACGAGAGGTAACATTACCGTGCATGCTTTGGTAGTGTCCCGAAACTTAATCGATACTTAATAATCTAAAAACTTGGTTGTTCAGTAATAACATATGTTTACAGTTCACAGAAGAATCATTTATATTAAACATTAGCAACACATTAACATCAGGCGACTTTACATACTACATGTACCTGAAAGGAAGTATTACATTTTCTCAACCAAACCTTTACAAAGTACACTGTCTATAGAGTTTTTTTTGATAAATGGATAAGAAAATCTTTTAAATTTCAGAAATGTATAGCAACAACAAATAATACACTCGAACCGTTTGATGTTAAATGTTCATACTATCTTTGTTAAACTTGTTAAAATGTTTGTTTATCAAATTAAACAAACTAGGTTATGACCCTATCATTTTGCAACGTACTGCATGCTTGGTGGTGGACGCTTTTACAGTTCGCCACTTTGCTTTCCTCTTTAATTGTACGATGACCGGACAGGCTGTGGACCCTATGATGACTCCTACCTAAAGCCCATTGGGACGGTGGCGTTTGATGTTTGTCTATGATCTTTCCTGTCTTGCCCTTAATGGTTTATTCTCTTGTTGCTCTGGCTTCTGCCGAGTCATTGAGTACCTTCATTGTGGCTTTCTAGGCTATTATTTTTTTTGTTTTATATTTACACGAGCATATTTGTGTTTTACTTATATCGCCTATTGATGCTGCCTTGTTGGTTAGAGATTAGATCATGGCGGGGATTTCTTTATTTACACTGTCGTGTTTGTTTTTGTGTTTTGTGGTTGACTGTCGTCCTTGAAAGCTGCTTTCCCTGTCCGATATTTAAATCTTTCTTTAGTTGTCACCTTCCCGTTTTATGTTTGTGTGCTGTCCTGACCAAAGAACCGCTATAACTGTATATCCTATACCTTATTAACACTATGTGATTACCTTCGTCAGACGTACTGCTACATGTACATCATCATCGATTTATGCGTACACCTATGAAAAAGCCTGTTTTACATAATTAGAATTTAAAAGTAATGTCCTAACGTCTAGTTAATATGGTATATTTTTGTAAAATATCGGATGGAGATGATGACGCTGTATACAATTATGTCTATGAGCCCAAGAAACAGGGCCTCGCGGAAGACTGACTAGTTTCAAATAATTTCTCTCGGCAAATAAAAATAAGTATAAAGGTCGAACAGGAAATACAGATGCTGGGGAAGGGGTTTAAACAAGGTTCTAGGGTGCACCTAACCTCACATTTACCCTACTGTCATCCCAATAAAACGGAACAGTGTAAGTAAAGACATTTTCGTTTTGAACTATTCTCTAACCAATGGAACCAACAAGAGAGCATTAATGTGCAATACAACTAAAACACAAAGATGCTCGTGTAACATGGAACATTACCCAGTGTCACTAGATATTAGCACGACGCTGCGCATTTACCCCAGATATTAATCCGGTATAGAAAGCTAATTTTTGATGCTCGTGCGACTATATGTGTCATGTGTCGTCAAGTCGATTCACTGTCATTAACGTTAGTTTCACCAATAGTTTAAGATATTATGTTTGCATTTCAAATTGTTTGTTAAGTTGTGTGACTATTCCTAAAAACACATGTGGACATTTAATAATCCCGATGACTCAAAAAGTACACGCAATTTATAGGTACCGTACAAATATGTGAAAATACATTTTTGTCATGTTTATGACGATGTTGAGCTGTTCTGTTTATTCCGGTTACGTTTTATTTTAGATCACTCGGTTAACCGATACCTTTGTCTGTTTTCAGCCACATACAAATTAGTTTCCGATACCTATTTGCTATTGCAGTTTTCAGTATATTCAAAACATTGTCCTTTGATGAAAACAAATGATTGCACCCTTCTGTTTCCATTTATATTGGACAGCGACCTTAGATAAATAGCAGATGAAGAATATACATGTTTATCAAAAAGGCTCGATCACATGCAGAGCAGCTATCACTCCTATTGATTAAAATGACACGGGAAATACATGTAAATGGTAAATATACACACAGATACTCTTTAGTAGATGACTTGTGCAGAAGTAATTGTATTATTAGTGTATTTGATGCCCCTTCCTCCAGGCCCAACTATAATATAGTGGGAAACAAATGTATACAGTGTAATCCCATCATCTTGTTTCATTTGAGACATAATAATATAAAAGAAAAAACAAAACCCAAATCCCCACAACATCCCATCCCCTCCGCCTACCACTGGGCAGACGGTCCGAGTTCGTATGTTTACATACACCAAGTTATGTGCAAGAATATGGTAAAATGACAGTGTAATTGAATTTGTAGAGTATTTGACCTTGTGAACCCCCTGAGAGACCCTAGGTGCAGAGCCATCATCATAAAGTTTAATTTGAGAGCTAATTACAAAAGAAAATGACCCCAAATCAACCCGCCCGCCCCACCCACCCTGGGCCCTAGGGCAGTCGTTCGAGTTTGCGAAATAAAAAATCGTTCGATATGTTGTTCATCTTTTATAGACGATTACATATACCAAGTTATGTGCAAAAATGTGACAAAATGACAGTGTAATTGAATTTTTAGTTTATTTGACCTTTTGACACACCCTGAGAGCCCCTGGCTCGGAGCCAAAAATAATAGTGCTCTTGCACGCCGTCATCATATGATGATGTCATATCCTAAGTTTGGTTGAACTCCGTTCGGCAGACGGACAACGGGGACGATTTTAATATACCCTTTTTTTTCAAAAACGTGGGTATAAATATGTTTGTGGTATACATTACGCTGATTCAAAAGTCTTGTCTTGTAATAAACAGCATATAGTTAGTATTAACTGGACTTTACTTTGTTTTTCTTATGTAAAACACATTTTTGCGACGTTTAAAACCGCATAACCTAAACTGTGAATCAATTCAAAACGATTTGTAAGTATGCCACGCAATAAATAAAGAAAGACGCACCCTAATGTCAAACTAACATGTTGTATTACAACAAACACTTAGAGTCAGCTCAACTTCAACACTAAATGTCAAATTTTAAGCACAGTTAATGCAACATAGGCTTATTTGGAATACAATATTGCGCACTATTGTATAAACAAGTGACATTTTGTAGTATCAATACAGAGTTGTCGATTTAACGCAGTAGGCCATGCCATTCATATCACTCGTTGTCTCCGACCGAAATACGTGTTGGATATTCTATTCCTGTCTGTCATTTTAAGAGTCTCTCAGGTGACATACTAAACTTGCTAGAGGGCGTGAGCGGTAGCTAGCATATTTCACTACCGCTCAATCACACCGAGACTGCAATATATCGTATGTGTCGTGCTCGGCCGTTTCCAAAGGTCCATTATCATACTCCTTTTTGGTGTTGCACAATATCTCATATGTCGTCTACAGTTTAATATAATACCGGATATGTTGTTGTTGTTTTTTACATAATTACCATTGTTTCCTTTCTCTAGATTATCGTATATTCTGTTTTAATTGTCGAAGAGCCTAATTTTGGTTGAAAATAGTTAACTATATACGGATATGAATATTTGCTAGCATGCGACGGTCGTATAACATAATTTGTTTGCTGAAAAAAGTGTTACTTGCTTTAAGTTTGCAATCATAAATCATTTCTGATTTTTTTACGACGGCTACCATGGTTAGTTATGGTTCGTTATGGTTCGTTAGTTATTGTTAGTTTTATAGAGAAAAATAGCAAATTCTATGTGTTACATACACTATGTGCATGTTATAATGTTATGATAGATACAAGATATACTATTACACCAGTTTTGAGAAGCTAATTGTAGTTAATGTTTTAAAAGTACATACTTAATACAAAAGTCAAGAATAACACAACGTTTGAGCAAATACATTATTACACTCCTTGAAAAGAAAAGTAAAAAAAATATCTGTGGAATTGGAGTCAGTTGTTTTAAATAAACTCGTAACTTGCGTTGAATTCTGCGTCGTAATAGCATGTCTCCACCTGATGCTGTAATAGGGAACGGATATATAGCTGCAAAATATTTCTACGTGAGTAAAGAAATAAGAGCACTTTTAGTTAAAGATTAAATTATATTTGATATTGAAAGCTCTTAACGTATATCCTTGACTGACAAATACTTAATATGTATCGAGTACTGGTGATTGCTGAGCCATCGTTTATATTTATTGAATTGCCATAAGCGAATGACATGAAATATAAATGAAACATTAACTGTCTGGTGCCCTGAATGACATGACACATTAACTGTCTGATGCCCTGAATGACATGAAATATATCTTATTATTATTATGTAATAAAGTAATATTACTTTTTATTCTAATACACCCGCACTATATAGATAGTTTAAAATATCTCGTTATATTGAACGATATATCACTGTAATTTTTGCAACGTTAGGAGAATAAGCATTGCGCATTGCGCATTACGCATTGTAACGTATGCAACGTTAGGAGAGTAAGCAAAGCAATGCGAAAGATTTCAGATGTGTGCGTTATTTTCACATTTTAGGGGTATTAGAATAGAAATAGAACATCGTTTACGGTGAATTATCTATAATGTATCACGATTTGTCGTTCAATTGTAAACAATAATTTCACGAGCCCGAAATTATTGTTTACAATTGAACTCCAAACCGTGATATATTAAACGATAATTCACAGCAAACGATGTTCTATTTCTTAAACAAAAGAAGATATTTATAATGTATAAAGTTATATTGTGCTTTCGTTTTGAATTAAAGAATTTATTTCAAATGGGAGGTGAACCATTGTGTTTGTAACATGCGCATGTCTCGCGAAATGAATTGTAATCTTTTCTTTTGATATACCAAACAACAGACTCACTTTAGGTCACATTTCATATATTTCTTCACAAACACTTAGTATCTCTTGTCCATTTAATAAGTATAGTATAACATAAACAAACTCGTGTTAATGTCATTGACTATTCTAAGTATTACCCCGATGGTGCGAGGCCGGTGTTACAGTCACTGACTGTTCTAAGTATTACCCCGATGGTCACCATAACCATGGTGTTTGTGTGATGCCTCATAAAGTACAAACCCTTTTGTGTTTGTGATGTCGTTTGCATTTTTTATTACTTTTGCCTTCTCGTTTGTCTGTTTGCGTGTTTGTTTTTGTGTTTTGTGGTTGACTGTCGTCCTTAAATGCTGCTTTCCCTGTCCGATATTTTTATATTTCTTTACAGTCACTGACTGTTCTAGGTATTACCTCGATGGTCAACGTTTGTGTGATGCCTCATAAGGTAGAAGACCCGTGTTACAGTCTCTGATTATTACCCCGATGGCCAACATAACCATGGTGTTTGTGTGATGCCTATTAAAGTACCAGGCCGGTGTTACAGTCACTGACTGTTCTAAGTATTACCCCGATGGTCACCATAACCATGGTTCTCCTGTGATGCCTCATAAAGAACAAAACCGGTGTTACAGTCACTGACTGTTCTAAGTATTACACCGATGGTCACCATAACCATGGTGTTTGTGTGATGCCTCATAAAGTACAAGACCCGTGTTACAGTCACTGACTTTTCTAAGTATCACCATAACCATGGAATGTGTTTGATGTAATGAATTTTCTGTTCTGTGTATGTGTGTGTGTGTGTGTGTGCGTGCGTGCGTTTGCGTGTGTGTGTGTGATGGTAAATGCTATACCTCCTAGTTTGCATCTACTCCTTATGAAGTCGTCGGTTCGACTTGCACAGAGTTAGCCTACAAGTGTAACCAAGGGAATTGTAAGTAGTATATTGTTACGTGCATTAAGGATAATGAATTATAAAGTGAAGCCTAGTACGGTTACATTCTGGTAATGGCTATAAGAAACAGCTAAAAAGGAAACAAACAAACACATAGAGACTAACATTATGCAACATGTGAAATGTGTATGTGATCCATATTTAGAAAAAACACTTATGTTACCAAGAAACTTGTCTGAAAAAAAACAAGCAATGGAAACAACAGGTCACGTCTGCTTCGTTGAAAATAAGAATGGTGGATATTTTCTCAAGGGAAGTAAATTTGGCAAAACATGTTTTTGGCCGTTAACTATATTTATATCCATTATAAATGCAAACTACATTTTTTGCATTCCTAAATTGATAACCATAAGAATACTGTTTATATTTGCATTTCAATGTTAGATTCATGACTCCTTAAGTCGTCGAACA
This sequence comes from Cyrtodaria siliqua, assembly GCA_037043455.1. Classification (NCBI taxonomy): domain Eukaryota; kingdom Metazoa; phylum Mollusca; class Bivalvia; order Adapedonta; family Hiatellidae; genus Cyrtodaria; species Cyrtodaria siliqua. The sequence goes on from JAWPHD010001940.1 coordinate 188,497, forward strand.
ATAGCAAATGGCATAATACAGAAGCAAATATTAGGATTGTAGGAAGGAGCTGTATTTGTATAGTAGAAACATTCGTTGCCTGATAAATCATAGATGTAAATACATCCACAATACAAATACAACTATGCAACTAGATACTCTCAACATTATCCCGATACGTTGCTTTACACTAGATATCATTCCGCGGTCGGAAACTGCAATTGTACTGTTGTTATTTTTGTATTTGTCATGTATCGTTAGGTTAACCCATTTGTATCATCAAGTTGGCCATACTTCGTCCATTTACTAAAATTAGCAAAACAGTGTGTGTGTGTGTGTGTGTGTGTGTGTATCGAAGCATATCCGGCACATTTCAGTTTATTTTACATAACTTAATAATAATAATAATAATAATACATTAGTAAATAATAAAAAAATATTAAATAGTTGACGGGATGTGATTTGGAGGGGTTATGGGGAGACAATCGAAATATAACCGGTAACCCTTCTTTTGTGTTTCATGTTGACAGTGGATATCCATTACGTTAGGCCTCATATGTTACCATCGGTATATTACGATTTATAAATTTAAACTGCTTGGTATAAAGAAAGTACTGGACGGCTGGACAGGTTTCTGTCAAGCCCAAACATAGCCAACAAATAGTGATACTAGATAAATAGAAATATATTAAAATATTAATGACACTAATAAAACAAATAAGTATAGTAATCGAACAGGAAATACCTTCACAGAACACAGTAACTTTATTACAAGCGATCTACTAGTTGTTAACGTAATTGTGTTATAAATTCTGTTTAGGTTCAAGTGTCGCTATACAAATGACATTGTGGCATTGAACAAGGCACGCATGTCTCACGAAATTCAATGAGATTATATATGTATGTGAAGGCGTTCATTTGTCAAGGTTGGGTAACCAACTCCTCACCCCTCCTGAAACAAATGGAGTTTGCAAGTTATATAAATCACATTAGTATTTTTGAATGAGGAAGAGCGCGGCTCAAGTTATCATATACTGAAAGGAAAACGAAACACGACACGGGAATTTCCGCTTTATATTGTACATGTTGTATAAACTGCACACTTAATTCTATATATATTCCAAGGAAATCCCAGATATTTTGTAAAAAAAAAATTGCAGTTAGTTAGAGAAAGGACACAACTGTGGTGTTGTAGACATTTTAATCACAGTACACGTTGTAACAAGAAATTCAATAATGTTGATGTTCCTCTTTGAACAATTGAGCCAGTTTAGCCAGTTTAGTACTGTATTTAACGTAAAGAGTTTGCAGTATGTTGCATACTACGTTTGCGCCAAACGCGTACTCTGCCAATAATGAAACTTTGACGGAATACTATTTGCTGTGTTACGTGTTGGTTTAGTCGTTTTTCCGAAAGGACAGCCATGTACTATTCGATTGACAGCAGCATATTGTACATACAATATATAGCGTAAATTCCCGTGTCGGGTTTCTTTTCAGTATATATATATACAGTATGTATGCGCGTTACATAATCATAAAATGATGTATTCAATTTTCTTTGGCAGGTGAGGGATTAGCTTGTTGCCAAAATTCATTATTTATTTTTGCGGTGGCATTTTTAACATTTCATTTTGATCGCTGCCATATGGCATTCAGCGAATCCTTAAATTCAGTGAAATCAAATTAAATGACAATTAACAATGTTATAATTAGTAAATTTCGATGAAATATGACCACCGTTCCCCAGGGTGGGGATTACAGCATCAAATATTAAGCTAATTGCTGGATCATCATGCCTTGTTAGGTCCTGCACATTATTGTACACTTTAGAAAAAAAATACATTTCAAGTGATTAAATGAAGAAACATTTTACTTTAGAATTAGAGTTTTGAATAAACATTTTATTTAAGCCTTATCGGACTTCACTGAGGGTATAAGGCTGTTGGGCAATGCCATCTGTTGTTTAAGCATATTGGGGCTTCTTCAAGGGTATCGGGCTCTTGGGCCATGCTCTCTTTTGTTTAAGCCTAATGGGGCTTTGTTAAGGGTATCAGGCTTTCGGGCTAAGCCCTCGTTTGTGAAACATGTTAAGGGCTGCAATGATATATGTACGTGTTGCCGGCAGACCGCTGTTTGGAGTCGCGCCCAATATCTGATAAACAATTTAATAAATGATAATATGTTCTTATGTGTTAGGCTTGTGCCTTCCGAATAAGTCTAATAACTTCACTATGCGCACACAATTTACACGTACAATTTACCCAACCATACATGTTAGACATACGAACATAGCATATTGTTTTGTTTATAATGGTATGGATCTGTTCTGTTTTTGCCGGTTCGTGTTACATACAACAATGGTAATATATGGATAGTATTCGGAAGTGTTATAGGAAGTTCCGTAAATTGGACCTATACATCGGTTAATCAATGTCTATGTCTGTTTCCTGTCAGATATAAAATACTTTCCGATACCAATTTTATATTGCAGCTATCTGTAATATAATGACTATATTCACAACAGCCTGTTTTGAAGAAACGGACTGAATGCTCCCTTTCAGCAAATGTCCATTGATAGGACAGCGACCTCTGGTGGATATAGACATACATAACAGGCACGATCGCATACAGAGCAGAGGTATTTAACTTGCTACCAAAGTCACTTCTATCAAATGACATGGTAACAACATCTAAAATTATACTTTGATGTTATTAATTAAGTGGTTTCATATTGGCCCAGTTATTGGTCCAAGGACTGTCATATTGGCCCAGTTATTAATTAACAACCACTACAGTATACTTTGTTTTTAATCAAATTATTTTGACATACTTTGCGTTTATTTATAGTAGCGTTAATTTCATTTATATGTCAAAAAGCGAGCGCGAATGACGTTACTTAACGTGAATGACGTCACTTAAATCTCGTATTGGCGAGTTTCTTCATATTGGCCGACTTCCGGTTCATATTGGCCGAGTTTGCGTCGTATTGTGTGTAGAGTTTCTAGTAAAACAAGGCTAATGTAGTTAAGTTAATTAATAATACACTTTATAATAAATAAATAAGGTATTTCCTTTCACGAACAGTATAATATTTTATGCTTAGTATGATCTGTCCCTAATGTCGTATGTATTATCGAAAACACACGTTTAGAAACACACTTTTAGCGTTAAACGAAGATCTGTGCTTTTATAAATAAATAATTTGTTTTTACAATATTTAAACACATTTTGGGAAAGGAGATTACATTAAAATTTGTTTTTTATTCTTTGACTAGTTTACTTTAAGACGAACAGTTGACACGTATACGAATGGTTACACGATCATGACGCACGTGATGTATGCACATTCGTCATAATGAGTGTGAGTATCTATTATAAATGGTGTATTTTCTGGACATTTTATATCAAAATAAGTTGTAGACTAGAAATAATAATGCCCTCTTAATGTTCAAAGGCTACTCGATAATAGAAACTCCAAATGTCGAGTATACGGTGCTGCATTAGCAGTACAAAGCCGTCACAATCTCACATCCCAAAGCAAATAATGAGATATCATCAAAATACAACTGTTGGCAATGGCGGTGCGGGTTTGAAGCGGTAAAAGTGTCGATAATATCCAAGTTGGACTTTTTTCATATATTAGGTATCTTATTATTCATTTATGCATTCTCACTACATACGAGACTTATGTTAAACATAATGTCACGTGATATTTTTGGACTACATCAGACACGGAGTTTCAGATCAACTTCAGCATACATGTCATATTTGGTAGTATCAATATAGACAGAGTATGCGATTTAACGCAGTAGGCAGCGCCATTCGTAATACATTTTATTCCTGGATGTCATTTCAATAGACTCGCCGGTGACAAATTAACCTTGATGTTGCACAATAGACCGTATGCTGTCTGAAGTTTGACAGCATTTCCGTTATTATGTGTTTTTTTCCTGACATAATGACAAAGTTCTCCTGTTTTAGATTATCGAGCATTGTGTGTTTAGTGTCAAAGAGCTGAAACGTGTTCAACATATACAGAAATTCTGATTATATGTATGTTAGCATACGGCGGTCGTGAAACATAACTTGATTGCAGAATACGACTGTTACTTGCTTTGCAATCATAATTTTTTTAAACAGTGGCGTTGGTTATGGTTCGTTTTAGAGAACAACGTAAAAGACACAATTTTAACGACACAATATGTGATTGTTTAATATTCTTTTAAATAGTTAAGTTCATTACGATAAGTACATTTAACTATAGTATAGGAAGTGTACCTTTAACTATATTGTAGAAAGTGTACTTGTAACCTTATGGAAGGAAGTATACCTTTAACTGTATTATGGAAGTATACATTTAAGAGTGATCAAAAAATTGATATATGCATTGAAGTGTAACATTATTTTGATTGGACAATTACAATGGCCAGTTAATAATACTTCAATTTTATCTGTTTATTGGTAGTATATTTTACCGCCTAAATCATAAAACTACATTCTGGACAGTTGGAAGAAAATAAAATAGTTCAAGGGAAAAGATCTAGAAGGTTAAAATGGAGTTTTCTAAAATTGTATATAATTCAAATTCGACACTTGTAAAGCTGAAATAAGTAATATTAACTACTAGTTATTAGAGTACAGAGTGAAAATTGCGGAAGGGTGAATTTGGTGTTTATTTTATGATATACGCTTATGTTTTGAATGGTGTTGATAAATGCAAAACACAGGTTTACAAGTGTGTAAATTGTCTGAAAAGAAAGCGTTTCAAAATCTGTATCACTGTGCATGTTGTAACGTCTGTATGTAGTTTTATAAGAATACGTTAAAGAAGGTATTTCACTGCACATAATGGAATGACATTTGGAAAGCTTGATTTGTATTGTATGTGTTTAAATCTAATGGAAATATAAGTCTTTGTAATGATATGTAAGAAATATGAGACGCGTAACTATGTTAATTGCATATGTTAAATAACTCCACGCAAACAACCTATAATTATATTTGTGCCTAAAATCTCATTATAGCCTAAATGGGTTCACTGAAGATTTACCTGTGTATTGATTATTCCATCATTTAATATACAGGTATGAGGAGTTGACAATGTTATGTATAAAATGGCCGGAAGCACCATAGCACCATGTGCTTGTAAGTTATTTGTAGAAGATTAATGTATTGCTATTGAGTCATTCACATTTAAAGGTGCCATACATCTTTAAATGTAATTAATGATAAGAATTGTATTTTAAAGGGACACATGGCAATCTTAAGTTTTATTCAAACTCAATTTACTTATCCTGCGTCATTTTGACTTTTAAACTGCTTGCATATGATCAAATAAAAAACTGAGATTTCAATTTTCTTCACTATTTCACCAATTGTTTAAATATATTGTTGATGCACTATTATAAAAATTTAGTAATATGTAACAATAATTTGCTTTGAACTATTCTAACAATTGCTATTAATGATTGAACAAATGCAAGTGAAGAGAAAAACTAACGCGACGCCGTGAGTTTTTAAAAAATCAAGATTGCCGTGTATCCCTTTAAGTATCTTTTGAATTACAAGACGATCTTTCTTTTTTTATTAAATGATATGGTAACTGGCATTGCAATATATTGTAATTCACTGTTGTAATTTACTGTATTGTAATTCACTGTATTGTAATTCACTGTATTTTAATTAGTTGTATTATAAATTGTGTTGTGGGAGAAAGTATTATTTCTATTAGATGTTAATGATGTATGGTTGAATGCATATATTTATTGTAATTTTAATATATTTCAATGGTTATCGATTGGTTTAATAAATTGATTGATTAAAAATGTAAACATATAAAGAAGTGTTTTGTCTGTAACTACGGGTCCCTAGCTAGCACCTATTACATACACTTTTGAAAAAAATGATAGGTAAATATTAACATATTAAATCATTGTCCGTTTAGAGGCCTTATATGTTGTTGATGTGTAAAATGTAAATAATTAATATTCAAAAGTCAGAAATGAAACATAGCGATTAAGCAATCCCATTATTACACTCCTATGACTGGAAGTGAACCCCGGCAGAACGCAGACACGCAAATAAGGCCTAAAAAAATATATGTGTGTTTCCGGTTTCCCGACCAAACCTACTTTTTCACCGCCAACCCTAAATATTTTTAGCGAGAAGAAAAAAATTAATTTATTAGCATTAATTTAACATGAATTCATAGTTTAAACTTAACAAGTGTCAAACAGTTTGTATCCTGATGAGACACAGAGTTGTTAAGCATCTAATCTCGATCCAAACTGTTTGCAAAGGTTATCAAGAAGTTGCCTTAGTACAAAAATGGCATAATATATGCGAACAATATATATAAAAAAAAAAATAAAATAAAAACTTTTTCCTACCTACCTACCCTAACTTTTTGACAGGGTGAAACCAGAAACACACATATTTTTTGTTTAGGCCTAACGCAAAGACAACTAGTAAATGTATATTTAAGAACAGGCAACGTTTGAGACAGCGCAGCCATATACACTTTCAAAACAACAGAATACACATACGAATGTGTTACCTAAGATAAATAGATAAATCAGACATTAACGATATAACATCGTAGAGTAGTCATACACACACTAGACGACACATATTAGTACACTGATTTTAAAGGGACACACGGCAATCTTGATTTTTAAAAAACTCACTTAGTTTTCCTCTTAACTTGCATTTGTTCAATCATTAATATTAATTGTTAGAATAGTTCAAAGCTATTTTTTTTTTGCATATTACTAACTTTTTATAATATTGCTCGAGTAATATATTTAAAAATGTGGTAAAATAGTGAAGATAGTTGAAATCTTAATTTTAAATTTAATTATATGCAAGCAGTTTTAAAGTCAAAATGACGCAGGATAAGTTAATTGAGGTGCACATTTTAAATGTTTGAATAAAACTCAAGATTGCCATGTGTCCCTTTAAATGCTAATAAAACATGTCCTTTCATCTGTGCATCATCGTGAATTCAACTTTGGAACACGCGCTTCAAATTCGGTTAGACGTGGCGAACAATACTGTGTCACCGAGCGTTACATCATTTCCGACGTTATGTTAACGAAAATAACGTCAAATTATTTTCAACAACATTAAAAACATGCATATATGTTTTCATTTATAAATTATAACTATAGCTAGATAAGTGCAATACTTGTAACATATGTTTTGATGTGGCATGGATTCAGAATAATTAAAATACCGTTATACTTTTAATGTTTTAATATTTATATACGTATGTTACTGTATTTGATTCAAAGATATACATGATATAATCGGAAAATTATGAAAAATAAAGTAATATACACAATCAGATTGATCTTCTGGGCTGTTAATCAGATAGTTTTCGGTTAGTCGTTTTACCGTTGGTGAATTTACATTTGTTATTTAACAAATGTAAATTCGCCAAATCGTCATAATTGAAATTCGTTTTGATGGCGTCTTAGGAAGTGCAGTATTTCTGTTTTCTTTCCCTTGCCCTTTCCCTTTGTTTCTGAAGTGCATTTATAACTTTTCTCTTTGTGTTCTTTTTCTCACTGAGTCTTTGATTTTTTGTATCTTTCTTTCAAACGGGACTTTAAGTTTTTTATGCGAGCCGAGAGTTGTTTCTCATCTAGTCTCACTTTTTTCCTTTTTTTTGAATACTATTTTGCGCGATCTTTTGCATCGAGATGATGGGTCGGTTTTACCATAGTTTTTCAGACGGGACAAAAATAAAATAAATCGATGAGATATATTAGCGATAATTTGGTGGTGGTGTTCCAAGGATTATAGTCCCCATAGCATATGAGTCGACGAGAAGAATCATTGATATTTTAGCAAATGCGTGGACATCAACTTTTAAGTATTACGATTGTAAACCGTATTTTTAACTCTATATTGTTTTTATGTTTAATATAAACACTTCTAAGCAGTGTTTTCAAGCTACTGTTTTACATTATACAATATAAAAGGTATATTTTTACATAAATTGTATTTAAAGGGAGGTAAAAGTAATATTATCTACTATTTGAATGGTTCAATATATGCATGAAACCGGATTTTTTAAATTCGAATTGTCGTCATATATTTCTGAGACTTTCATATTTGCTTCATAGTTTTGAACAAAGTTAATGCTTGGCATTGACAAGAACTTCCAATTCTGTCAGTCTTTAGAAACTGCTAAAATGTTCAAAAAAGATTTGTATTCCCAAACAAAAACATTTCACAAATTTAGTAATATTAAAATTATCTCCCTTTTCATTGAAATGAGAACGATTTTCGATAACCTATAAAAGTATGTTCCCAATGTATTTGCTTTTTTTTGTATCACAGACTTTGTTTACAAATGACTTTGCTGCATTATTATTGGTCATATCTGTGTCACTTTACCATTGACCCCGAACATACACGGCTTTGTAACTCGACTATGGAATTGTTTGTTTTCCTCAGTATATATTTCACAGTATATGACCTTTTATTTCACTGGTAAAATACAGTATTCCATTGCTTATCGTGAAATAAAAATTATAAAAGAAACATGGTGTATATATAAAAGCAAAGGTTAAATAGAAAATGACAAAGGACGCGAATCGTTGTGGAGCGAATGGCTTTTATTATCCAAACTTGGAAGAAACTGGTGAAAACTCAGGTTTTCATGCGCTTTTTTGTTTTCAAAGCAAGACACACATCTTAGACCTTAGTTGGTAAGAAAGCAGAGAGAGAGAGAGAGAGAGAGGGGGAGCGAGAGAATTATATTTAATAACAATAATAATAATAATGTCTTTATTTTTTAAAAGGATAACAACAATCTTAAAGGGAAACAAGCAAACTAGCAAACTTGAACTTTGTATAAAGCATTTAAAATAGCAACTCTGTATATTAATCCAGGATCAATTTGACTTTAAACCTGCTTGTATATATAATTAAATACAAGTTTTCATCTTTATTCGCTATAATAGGTTCAGCAGTAGTATTGGTACAATATAATCAACAGTTGATAACATGCAAAAACAGTTTGCATTATACTGTTTGTTTAACAAATGGATGTTACGTAGAAAAACTAACGGGACGCCATGAATGTTTAAAAAATCAAGATTGCCGTGTGTCCCTTTTAATATGGTCAAAACATCAGTCTAAATTGTTTGCTATAATCTAATATGTACTTGTTTTTATAACTAAACCACGAAACAGTGAAGGCTATCTATCTGCAGTATGTATAATCGAGAACTTTAAAGGGACACACGGCAATCTTGATTTTTTGAAAACTCGCGGCGTAACACATTTCAATATTTGGTAAAATAACATAGAAAATTGAAAAAATAGCATTTGTATTTAATGATAGGCAAGCCGGTATAAGTCAAAATGTTCCATGATAAATAAGTAGAGACGCTAATATTGTTGCTTGATAAAAACATCAAGATTGCCGTGTGTCCCTTTAAAAACGCCTCACTGAAAATAAACAAAGATTAAACCGTAGTATAACATCTTATTTCAAAATCAGTTGTGAATAAAAAAAATCATTTAATTTTCATTCAAATAAAACCGTCACAATTGATTATTCTGGGGGAAAAACGGGTTTGAATATGCGTTATATAAGGGCTGTCGCGATATTAGTTTAAATGTATGAATTATTGAATCTTTATACATGGGGCGTTTTAAAGTCCAAGGGAAAAAAATAAACATTACATAATCCTAGGCTGATTCACGCATATCTCTTTCTTTTTAAATGTTAAAGTGTGTTTGCCTAGAACCCAATACCACGAATGTCAACAGCCATTTCGCATAGTGGCATGCAAGTTCTGTACTACAATTTAAGTTTCGTATATACACCTATGTCGTGAAACTTGTATATGTCGTGAAACTGTTTAAAATGTTATATAGATGACTGTTCATAGCCTATTATGCGTAACAGTGTCCGTTTGAACGTGCGATATATTATACATAGGGGCTATTTAACATTCAGCGAATTACGAGCCACTTCCGTCATTAGTGCAGAATAGCCCTCAATAAAAACAAAATAAGAGTTCAATTTCGCATTAAAGTTATCTAAAATTATTATATGCCGATAAGTGTTAATATGAAAGTTTATGGCGATATGTATGGGCAGATTCAATCAAAATTTGACAGGCGCGTGCGTTAAAGTCATAATTTCACTGGCCACATTCCAGAATATCTCTGGACAGGTCTATTATAAAAGCAAGTCTTTCCCACAACTTACAGTAAGGTACCTGTACATTTCAGGATCACTTCAGGTGAGCGTATGGTTTTATATTTTCTAATTTCACTATTTCTTAAAGAGAAATTTCATATTTCTTAAAGAGAAACATGACAATCTTTACTCTTTTTTTAAAAACTCGAGGCTTCTACATAAATTTGCATTTTTGCAATCAAGAATAATAATTATTAGAATGGTTCAAAGAAAAGTGTTTTTTAATTTTACTAAATGATGATTATATTTCACTAATAATATATTTAAACCTATGGAAGAATAAGAAGTAAAATGAAATCTCAATTTTTTATTTAAATATATTCAAGTAGGTTTAAAGTTAAAATGATACTGGATGTTAATTTTAATTGTTGATATACAACGTCAAGATTGCCGTGTGTTTCTTTAAATCGTGCATTTATGGTGTTTAGAAATATGCAATCTTTCTACTATACAATTTCGATCAAATAGTAAGATCCTGAAACAACGATGTTCCTTTTAAAGAATCTAATCTGTGTAAGGCTTGCTTTCAAAAAACACGCAAGATTATGCATTTTGTATCTTATTTTCAAAACGTTATATTATTATACTTGTAAGGTCAATACAATGGAAAATACCTGCAATACCTTTAGATTTTAAAGCATTAAAGGGACACACAGCAATCTTGATTTTTTAAAAACTCACGGCGTCCCGTTAGTTTTCCTCTTAACTTGCATTTGTTCAATCATTAATATTAATTGTTAGAATAGTTCAAAGCAAATTATTTTTACATATTACTAGCTTTTTATAATATTGCACCAGTAATATATTTAAAAATTTGGTAAAATAGTGAAGAAAGTTGAAAATCTCAATTTTTTATTTAATTATATGCAAGCAGTTTTAAAGTCAAAATGACGCAGGATAAGTAAACCGAGGAGCAAATTTCAATATTTGTAACCGAAGCATTGTGGTGTAGTGGTTATAGCGTCTGCCTTGCATTCGGGAGGTCGTGGGTTCGAGTCCCCTGACCACGTCATACCAAAGACTTTAAAAATGGAGTAGTCACTTGTAACCCTTGCCTGACGAGCAAATAATGGGTAGTGCTACGACTGATTGACCAGCGTCAGAATAATGTGACTGGGTTGGTGGGGGTATCATGTCTACTACGGCGTGGTATTCCAGTGTGGCAGCACTATAAATAAACCATTGAGTTCGCTGCTTCAAGTAGACATATCATCACATCACACAACAACACACAGATAAAAGTCCAGACATTGTGCCTATAATCGTCGGGTAGGACGCCTGTCGTAGGTGGAGGGACTATAATCCTTAGAAATACACACACACACTTTCAATATTTGTAGGTGGAGGGACTGTAATCCTTAGAAATACACACACACACACTTTCAATATTTGAATAAAACTCAAGATTGCCATGTGTCTCTTTAAGGGGACACGCCATGTGTCCCTTTAACTTTTAAAGGGAGTACATCAGGATTTTCATGGGGGTCTAGGTGTCCGACTTAAAATTGAAAAATATTAATATTTTCTGTTCTACATGGCCAAAACATAATGAATGAGCCTAAAAATTATCCCTTATTTGCAAAGAAATTCATTCTGCACAGTAATACGTGCTAACCTAGGTGACGCACCAGGGTTAATTTCAGCATTTTACGTCCGATTCCGTCCTAACTATATGGTGTTTTCAAAGTTTAGACATTAACAAAATGGTTCTAACATCATATTTTGATTGATATAAGTGTTTTATCATGAACTGGAACAATTTTATAATTTAAGATGTTTCCAGAAAAATCCTGATGTACCCCCTTTAAGGGGACACACAGCAATCTTGAATTTTTGTAAAACTCGTGACTTCCCGTTAGTATTTCTACATAAAATGCATTTGTTCAATCATTAATATGAATTATAGGAATTTTATATTACTATCTGTTGATTATATTTTACCAATAATACAAGCCTATGGTAGAATAACGAAAACATGTTTAAAACTCAAATTGTATTTAAAAATATTTGCAAGCAGATTTAAAGTCAAATCTTAATGAATAAATAAATCTAGAGGCTAATTTTAATGCTTGATACAACTTTCAAGATTGCCATGTGTCCCTTAAAACCAGTTGTGCGATTTGACGTGTTTTTAATAAAAACTTTTATATTAAATAAGGTTAAATAGTATTGTTACTTCAGCATTTGGATGACGGAGCAATATTTTAAAGAAATATAACATACTAGTACCGCTTTTGAAGATTTTTTTTGTTTAAGTAATACTAAGGAATAATATGGATGTCTAGATTATAAACTTTTCTTCTGTTGGGTATTTCTCTGATTTGGTCATCGGCATGTTTATAAATATAGGATAGTTATTAACTTATGTTTATAAACATTATTTAACGATGGCCATATCAGAGAATTACCCAAACAGAGTATTTACTATCCTAAAAGTACTTATTTTCTTAATTTATTAAAACAAATTATTAGAATAAATACGGGTTGCTGTTGTTTTTACGCTCACTCTATGAATGGCGGATGAAAGTAGTTCTTCCTACAGTTCATTGGAAAATAAAAGTAGCTTAGATTGATCATGTGATCGTTCTTTAACCAATCACATTGTTTGTATTATCTAAATGTTCGAGTGACTGACGAACTTATATGAACTTCGCTATGTTTTAGCGTTTTAAATAGTACAGAGTACTCAAATGCCAAATTGTCGGAACCAGTCAGATTTGTTCCGTAGTAGTTTCGTATAATATTTTTTGAAATACCTTAACATTGTATGGTTTAAAAAAAAAGCCTTATATAAGGCTCGAACCTTGAACCTTCGGTTCAGTAGACACATAGTAGACGACGCTGCCAACTCATAATTCATTTTACGCATATTCAATCACGGGTATTTTAAGAACCCGTTAATAAACCTTTACTCTTTTTAATCGGCATGGATGGAGTTTTGAAACACGGGTTTGTAGTGTAATGTTGACGTTATTTGGCGGGATAGCTACTTTAAAATAAAAAAACTTCAGCACGTTTCTTAAACGGTCATTGCCTCTCATTCAAGCGAATATACTAGTCAAAATGCATAAGTACCAACCTACGAATATGAAAATTATACCAATGGGTACTTAAGGGTTCTGTTAAGTAACCTCGAATTAGTGCATCTTTAGATGTCCCTTATCCTAAAACATTACAACTTAAATTATTTTGACATCATATTTTACTTGCACTACAAGTACAGTAACAAAATACATTTTCGAAATATTCGAAATACGGATAACGCTGAATTACAGTTACTTGAATGTTAAACGATATTCAATTAAAAGGAAGGTAACTTATGATTATCCATGTTTCATTTTATTATAGACGGAACATCTGCAATAAATCGCTCAATCGTTTATGTTGTTTTATTGTTTTTGTTTTTTGTGGGGGTGGGGGTGGAGGGTTGTTTTTGTTTTTGTTGTTGTTGTTGTTGTTTTTGTGTTTTTTTTATATTACTTCCTACCAGTCGTAAGACGTTTATATCTTTCAATGGACTTTGATTCATGATATGTGTTTTATCAGCACATTTCATGTTTTCATATAAAAGGAGGGTAACTCTCTAAAGATGTGACAATTTAAACAAAAAATATATATTTTACAAACTACTGATTTAAACATAATTTATTGACATATATGTACATTTACAATGCAATCGGGTCGGGCCACAAGTGCTACCCACATTAGTTACGGCCCTTCCCTACAATGGAGTTTTAACAAATATAATGAATGGCAATTGCTATTAACACATATTAATAAATTGGATTAACTACAACATGATATGTAGTAGAACATGTTAAGATAATAAGAAAATAGAAAAAAAAATAAAGAAAAGGTAGAAGTGGAAGAAAGAATAATGCAAAACATGTAACATTGCTCGGGTTGATTAGACAGATAAAATGTAATGGCAAACCTAAGTAAATCGATGACTATCTCTAATAAAGTTTTGAACAGAATTAAAAATCAAACCATTTTCTTGTGTTGTAAGATCTAACCTTCCAAACAATAATGTATTTGAGCTTAAAGGATGAAACGAACGTGTTGACTGGAAGAGTTCGTGCCTTTCAACATTGAATTGCTTACATTCAAAGAAGAAATGATTTGCATCTTCATTACCCTGACCGCAAATGCATTGAGGCGATTCGCGTAAATGATTTGTTAAAAACAAAATATGTATCACACTACTACTCTAAGATATTTAAAATGAGAAAATTAGTTAGACGGGAGTAATCAGAGTAGATATCATCGTTCTACTTTGTCGTAGCAAACAACAAGACAAATTCATGGTACTATAATAGGGTACCCATTATTATTTATTTAAATTCCAATGCCGAGTCCTTGCTGTCGTTCGCCGCCTGGTGGGTGAACTCTATTTGTGATTATGTTTGGAGATGGGGCGTGGAAGGAGCAGTCTGTGTGTAAAATAGATTCTTTAAATGTGTCATGTTGTATTGCACCTAGACTGGATATGTCGTCCCAATGGTCATAGTTTCTTTTAATTTGTTGTAATCAGAATCAAAATGAAGTCTTAAATCCTGAAAAAAAATATCAGTATTTTTCTGAATTGCTCTGAACCACTGTTTGAAGGCAGTTATTCGATTGGGACTTAATTTAGACTATTTAATTTGATGATAGCTTCAGTTGTCTCAAATATTATAAACATGAACACCGTATCATTTTTTTTTGAGCGCACAATATGCCACGTGATACTTTTAGACATAATATTACAATATACGCACGAGTGGCTATAGTCAAAGCCGTGTTTATGCAGGTTTATCACCGATATAAGGTATCCGTGAACACCGTGTATAACCGTGTGTAGGTATAGATGCATACAAAGTTATCAGAGAAAAAGCCGTCACATTAATTCAATGAATGAATGAATGAATGGTGTTTTACGACACGTCGACACATAAACAGGTCATATTGTGCGCAAAAATTGATTATTTAAAAATTAGTGTAAATATATAACATTAATTCAAGGAAAACGGTGTCCCTTAAGTATGTATAACATCGTGTCTTTGTATGTGTCTAAATCACCATTCCTTCTTTCCAGCACCATGAACGCGACATTTTTAGTAGCAGTTTTGGGTTGTCTTGCCTTCGTCCATGCCGGGCGCGGGGTGTCAGCGTACGGCGTGAAGTCAGGGGGATACGGTAAACAACAGTCTGGATATGGATACAAACAACCCATAATGCAAAAGAAGGTCGTGATTCCGGTTCCCGTTATGCAAGTGATGAAGGTACCTCTGCCACCACCACCACCGAAAATCATCCCCGTTCCCGTCGTTCCCATGGCAGTAGTTCCAAATGGTACGTAATGGTGCATCTACACGTCCAGCTATGTGTGACCTGTAAGGCGAAAAGGGGCCTGGGTAAACCGGGATTTTGTGTGAAGACAACATAAATTAACATGCTGCTAAAGTTTATGGATGACTTCAATGATGTGGGGTGGGTGGGGTGTGGGGGATCACTGTTGCTCAGTAGATAGATAGTTTATTAGACCCAGAATCTAAATATCATAGGTTTGGGCATCAGACTGGCGGGAATAGATTTTTGTCGATGTGAATAACGTTATCGTGCTAACTTGTAATGTACCGATTAATCATCGGTTCCTTGGGCATTCGATTATGGTGAACGATTATAAAAGTATATAACTGATCATCGATAAAATGAACGTATACCACAATAGCCTAAATACACACTATGCATCGTGTAATACCCGAGGATATACACAGCATATGTTAGTTATTGTGGTATAAATACAATAGAGCATGAGTCTTGCACGTGTACGGACGATAATGCACTCACTACCGCTCGTGTATTATCTCCCCGTACACGTGCAGAACTCATGCTCTATCCTATACATATACACTTTAAATAATGTTAAAAATAGAAATAAACATTATTATCCAGAACAATACACAAATAAAAACTGATTATTACCGATGATTCATCGGTTACATCCAACGACTGTTACGATGATCGATTGTAATTTCAACCGATTGCTCATCACTAATGGTAACACCCATACTTGTTTATATGATACTGTAGGGTCTAACGCATTATCCAGAGAAGTAAAATGAAGAAAAAAAGTGTGTTTATATGTTGTATGTTATATCATGTTCTTCTTTTTCTGTAGGTGGGGGCTATGGCAGTAAAGGCGGTTATGGCGGAGGTAAAGGAGGCGGTTTTGGCGGAGGATTTGGCGGGGGATTTGGCGGAGGACATGGCGGGGGATTTGGCGGAGGACATGGCGGGGGATTTGGCGGAGGATATGGAGGAGGACACCAAGGCGGTTACGGCGGAGGTAAAGGTGGATTTGGAGGAGGTGATTTCGGAGGCTTTGGCGGAGGAGTTGGCGGTTATGGCGGAGGAATCATTCAGGGAGGACATGGTGGTGGTGGTTTTGGCGGTGGATTTGGAGGAGGATTTGGAGGCTTTGACGGAGGATTTGGCGGTTATGGAGGTGGCCTCGGAGGAGTTGGTGGCGGACTCGGTGGATTGGGCAAGGGAGGCTTTGGCGGAGGATTAGGTGGATTTGGTGGAGGATGGAGTGGATTTGACGGAGGATTAGGTGGATTTGGCGGAAGTAGCCTCGGAGGAGCAGGTGAGTTTGGTATGGTGCTGTGGGTTTTATTGGCCAACTATTCAACCTAAATGCCACAATACATTTGATCAGAAAACATCTTCTGTTAAACAGTCCTGCATTTTACTTGTTGATTGACTGTTTCCAAGTTTAAACATATTTTATCTTCACACAATTATAACATGTTCTATACACATTGTTCAAAACATATTACGTTTTTGTTTATCTTGTGTGATTAAGCATTGTTTAAAATCAGTATTATGGAAAATACTATGTTGCCGCAGACATTGTTAATTGCGTCTTATGTAAAATGCACATGGTATTTGATGTTTGCTCAACTGCCATACACACACACACACACACACACACACAGGAGATATAAGCCCGTACGGAGACTTTTAAATATATGTTATTCATCTATTAAGTAAGAATTAGACAGGTAAACTATTGTTGTTAAAATGTTGATAATGTTTTTGTCTTTTTAGAAATTAACTCTGACCTGAAAAATGATTGAATGAATACGCCGTTATATTTCCTTTTAAGTGTGTTTCGAAGTATGTTGATGAGTGTTAAAACATATGTCAAATCTGAATATTCTAACTATTTTGACGGTTTAGATAGCCTATAGAACCTCTGTTTTAAAGGGACACATGGCAATCTTGAAGTGTCTATCAAACATTGAAATGAGCATCTCGATTAATTGACACGGTACCATTTTGACTTTAAACCTGCTTGCATATAATTAAATCAAATGTTAAGTGTTCCTTTTTTCTTCTTATTCTACCATAGTTTAAATATATTATTGATGCAATATAATCAAAAGTTATCAAAAATGTGCAAACATAATATGCTTGATAATATAGAGATTATTTAACTGCTGGGATCGATTATAGGGAAATCCTTCACGAGTGGTAGACGTGTGGTTCTTTTCACGAAAGAGCGCACGCGAGTGAGTGAAAAAACAAAGCACGTCTACCATCAAGTGAAACATTACCCAATAATCAATCCCAGCAGTTAAGTAATCTAGTTATTACATTTTAAATTACGTTTTTTGCAAACAAATATTCGCTTTATTGAACGTTATCCGCGGATGACGTCGACGTCAGCAACATTTTATTGACGTCACGACTAAACGTCGAAACGTTAGTTATTATTGTGTTCTGCGTTAGCAACGTTAGTCATTATTGTGTTCTGAGTTAGTTATAATATTCAGCGATTATGAATATTCTTGCACTGAGAAATCCCGATCTTTCACTCATAGAAATGTAATACATTCTCATAATTAATATTAATGATTGAAAATACACAAGTTAGCTTGACAAACTAACCTCACGCCGCGAGTTTTTAAATCAAGACTGCCATGCGTCCCTTTAAGAACTATTTCCCCATATATTCGGGTGTCCACGTTAAACAACTCATGTTATAAATTGCAAATCACCAGATTTTTACACATTTCCAATTCATGACAGTAATGTATACCAAGTTGGTAACTGCAGACGGGGTTAATTGCACAAAAAGTGTTAAAGGGACACAAGGCAATCTTGATTTTTTTAAATGTCTCGGCTTCCCGTTAGTTTTTCTACATAACTTGCAATCTTTAATATTAATTTGAAGGAAAGCATAAAGCAAAGTGTTTTGGGCATATTATTAACTGTTGATTATATGGCACCAATATATTTTTTAAACCTATTGTAGAATAAGACGAAAAAATGAAATCTCATTTATTTAGTTCTATGCAAGCAGGTTTAAAGGGAGTACATCAGGCTTTTCAAAGGGGTCTAGGGTTCCGACTTAAAATTGACAAATAATGATATTTTCTGTTTTAAACGCCTAAACATAATGAATGATCCTAAAAATGACCCCTTAGTTACAAGGAAATTCATTCTGTACAGTAATACGTGCTATCCTAGGTTACGCACCAGGGTTAATTTCAGCATTTTATGCCCGATTCAGTCCTAGCTATATGGTGTATTCGAAGTTTAAACCTTAACAATATGGTTCGAACATCATATTTTGATGGATATAAGTGTTTTATCATGAATTGGAATATTTTTATAATTTAAGATATTTCTAGAAAAATCCTGATGTACTCCCTTTAAAGCTAATTCCAATGCTTGATGTACACTTCAATATTCCCATGATTCCGTTTAACGGACGGATTACTCACTGATGGAGACATACGATTATTCTGCGAAAAGGCGGTTGACAATAATATAAATAAACGGCTCGCTTATCAATAACATGCGATAACGATGTAAAAAGGGGTTTAAAAAAAGGGATCTTAAATGTATCCTGCATCTCAAAATACGTTAACTGAACGCTTATACTTTTGTTCTGTAGGGTTTGGAGCTGGTTGGGGTGCCGGAGGTGGATTCGGAAACGGATTCGGTTCTGGTGTTGGTGTCGGCAGTGGCTTCGGTACAGGTAGGTTCATTCGTTTTATGTTTTCGGCACCCTAGAGCAACTTCGAAATAACACGTGTCTGTTACATAAATGGTAATAATCGTTGTGGATACAGCAGGCTTTTCATGGTGGTCCATAATTGATAAATATTCAGTCATAGATATTTCAAATAACATTGAATAAAGCTACACTTCTAATCGGCACATATACGTTATTATATGACCTGAACACCTGGACACAGTTTTGATGAACAGTTTTGTAATTTAGCCGTTATTTGGCGGGTTAGTTTATGTATGTTAAAGGGAATGTAGCGACACAGCCAAACAAACACTATTATTGAGAGTTCTGAAACTGAAAGAATTATCAAAATCGGATGATGAACAAAAAAAGATATGACCATTTAAAGGTTGTTCTAAAACGTATATGGAAGCCGCCATTTTTAGAACTATGACACCATAGTTCCGTATTACCATATATGGAATATTGATAAATATCATTTAAAAAGAAAATCACTGCAAATGAATCCGTTTTTTCACTGGTGATATAATTCATTATTGCCATTAAGTATGACATATTTTTCATACAGTTGTTTTCTTTTTTCCATGTAAATCAATAAATTTCCTTATTCATAAATATTCCATATATGGTCATTTAGAACCGTGATGTCATAACTCTGAAAATGGCCGCTTCCATATCCGTTTCAACAGAAACTTCAAATGATCATATCTTCTTTGTTTATCATCCGATTTTGATAATTATTTCACCCTTATTTAAATATTTTAAAACTCTCAATGATAAAGATGGTTCGGCTGTGTCGCTACATACCCTGTAAGCCCAATTGTATTCTCTAAATTCGTGGTTAGTTCCAAGTTTAGACCTTGATAATTATGAAAGTGTTATCATAAACTGGAACATTTTTTAATTTAAGATTTTTTCTAGAAAAATGCCTTATGTACTACCTTTAATGCGATAGCCGATTACTATTATATTCTATTCTAATACACCCGAACTATATAGCCTAGTTTAAAATATCTCGTTATATTCAACGATATATCACTGTAACATTTGCAACGTTAGGAGGATAAGCAAGGCAATGCGAAATATATCACTGTAACGTTTGCAATGTTAGGAGAGTAAGCAAAGCAATGCGAAATATTTCAGATGTGTGCGTTATTTTCACATTTTAGGGGTATTAGAATAGAAGTATAAATATTTCAGTTTGCTGATACCAACTTCTTTGCAACAAGGGCGATTGCCTTGATATATTTTGAAAGGACCACACAAAAGCAAGGTCGTGTATGTTTTGTCATGTGTTCATGTACCAAATTCAGCCAAATCATTCACAACAGCGTGTTCAATAGGGATGGGTGGTGCGGATGTATATGTATCTTGCATTCAATATTTAACCCTAGTGCTCGTGTTAGTGGGTGTTATAAAAATGTTCATTAAAGGGACTGGAGGCGATCTGGAAGAACTACGGAAATATCATAAGTGTTTCAGTTGCACATTGACTGCGCAAAAGTATTCACATGACAAAGCCCAATATATTGAAATATTGTTTATGTTTGGTCCGGAAAACTCGACGGCTCGAATAGTATGTACTGTAAAACTCATTACTATTACTGTTGAGGATAACGACATGACTGTGTTGCAATCTAACTGCACGCAATGAGAACCCCATGTGAACTATTATTAATGGTTTAACAACAGAAACACATTCTATGTGTCGAGATTTTAAGACCAAACATTTTCATAAAAAACAAATCGAATATAATATGAGTTATTTAATTCAAATGCACATTTTATTGAAACCAAAGCACATTTTATTTATTGCAATAGCACCAGTTACTTTCAAGATCGCTTCTAGTCACTTTCATTCATCTGTAGTTTCCAGATCGATGGTGACTTTGTTATTATCAGATGTAATAAACTATTTCAATACTGCATTGCGTTGACATATTTATGTGTGTTTGCTGTATAAAAACATCGATTTTAACTATTGACGAGCTACGCACCTGTCTGTTATTACGTAACTGTTAAATAAAGGATAAACTAGCACCGTAGAATCTTTATATGTTTTACCTTTCATTAGCACAGCTTGGACACCGTGTTCAGTTTATCCTTTGTTTAAGGTGCTATCTTCCTCGCATCGAAAGAGCAGTGGCAGAAAAACAATAACGTGGCTCCATCGTTAATGGAGTTTCTACGATAGAATTTGCAGCAACTCTGCAGTTCAGGGTGAGAA
This sequence comes from Cyrtodaria siliqua, assembly GCA_037043455.1. NCBI lineage: Eukaryota > Metazoa > Mollusca > Bivalvia > Adapedonta > Hiatellidae > Cyrtodaria > Cyrtodaria siliqua. The sequence continues at coordinate 209,959 of JAWPHD010001940.1, forward strand.
GGTTCTAGGTCCATTTTCCTTATTTTATCTCGATGTACATGGAAGATGAGCCTGGCATGTGCATGCCTGTTATGCGCCATATAACCCTTCCATGTGTTGGTGCGCCTTAAACCCAATTCAATTCAATTCAGTTTATCCTAATCCAGATTGGCGTGCGAAAATATTGCGAAGTGTTACTATATTCTACATGATATCTAAATTAGAGAGGTGACCTTGACCACGTCATTCGTCCCATAATACGTTTACTGAACTCGTTTACTATGATTTCAGGTTTGGGTACCGGTTTCGGCAATGGTTTTGGCTCTAGCTCTCTTAATGGGGTAGTAGGCAGCGGGTTCGGCACTGGCCCTCTAGCTGGAACATCGGCCTTTGGCACTGGTTTTGGAGGATCAGGTTTCGGCGTAGGAAACGGTTTTGGAGGAAACGGTTTTGGAGTAGGAAACGGTTTTGGCGGGTCTGGATTCGGCGGTGGCGTTGGAGGATCAGGTTTTGGAGGAAACGGAGCTGGATTCGGTGGTGGCTTGGGAGGAAACGGTTTTGGAGCGGCTGGATTCGGTGCTGGCGTTGGAGGATCAGGTTTTGGAGGAAACGGGGGTGGATTCGGTGGTGGCTTTGGAGGAGACGGTTTTGGAGGGGCTGGATTCGGTGCTGGCGTTGGAGGATCAGGTTTTGGAGGAAACGGGGGTGGATTCGGTGGTGGCTTTGGAGGAAACGGTTTAGGAGGGGCTGGATTCGGTGATGGCTTTGGAGGATGAGGTTTAAACAACTTTGCAGGATCCTCATTCGGACCTGGTTTTGGAGGCCAGTGGGGCAATAGTGGTTTTTGAGGGAGCAATGGACTAGGTTGATAGCTATGTTTAAAATAAAATGAGCATAAAAAACAAAAACATAAAAAAGCCACCAAGTGGTTTGGCAGAAACCTGAACCACACAAAAAACATGCCTTATGTTCTAACTCCATTGGTTTAGGTCACATATTATGATGAAGATTGCAGTCAATTTAAAATTGACCAATACTGCCTATATGTAAATCTTAATTCCAAATCATGTTTAACTCGGAACATACGTATATTCATGCAAATTAACATGAATTATAACGTTTGTTATTTTGACAAAATGTAAAGGACTTTGACGGAAAAGATGTGATTAAATTATGATGTAAACATATTGTGTTTGACGGTGTATTTTTGTATACGTAGTGGGAATGGTGGTTTGGGCGATGACTTGCTCAATGCTAAAATTATGCTTACTTCACGCATATAATTATGAAAATAAGATGTCCACTATGTTGGTTTATATACACTGTCTTCTAAAATGTCTCAAAAATAGAAATAGTCACTCATTTCCTAGCTGTTAAGCAAATTAAATGGACACTTTATATCAAAATAAAATTAAAGATTTTGCATCTTATCAAGTTCCGTACAGGTAAGAAAATCAAAATGAACGCTATTGATATTGATCAATACAAAGTCATATAATGATAGTTAACGCACCTTGTTGGCTAACGCTTAACGTTGCTAAAGAATGTATAGATAGGACAAAGTGTTGGACAACTGTTTTTCAATAACAGAGATAAATTACTGTTTTTTTTAACACAAGCCATATATATAAAAATAAACTGCTAAAAAAAAGTTAAAAGTTAAAGTATTTTTTTAATTAAACAAATTCAAACAATAGTTTTCTTGACTTAAAATACAGACCTACAGCAAAAATGCGATTTGTTTAAAGAGTGGGACATTTTATAAGACAAAGATATTTTCCCGTTGCAAACATGCCGCGTTTTTTTGCCTTTAAAATCATGTAAAAACATACAATTAAGGAAAAAACTATTTTTATTAGTATACTTTTGGTGTATTTACTCAAGTATATAACAACTAAACAATGGTTATTAAACGCATTGACTTGTAATTTCGTTCCTTGGGACATTTCAGCCACTTTTCATTTTTCTTGCCTGTTTTTGCTTTTTCAAACGGAACATAGATCATACGTCATGAAGTCATGGAACGGAACAGACGTCATTTAAAGAATATCAAGATTTCATGAAAAAATCCCGTTCAATTTACGCAAATATTTATTCTTTACTATAGAGAAGGAAATGTAAAGCGAGACATCCACATTTTGGCGTTAATTTTAGCAGTTCGCATGTTTGATCAATTACAAAATCCCAGTGTTATTGATAGTGTTGTCAGCACTCCATAAAGAAAACAATTGCCTTTGCAGTGATATATAACACTTCATATTTGATATATGTAAACAAAACAAAATGGAGATAGCTCTTTTAATGAAGCGGTCGGCATTTTTCGAAGTGACACCGGTATTACTGAATGTAATCCGATTATCTAATTGATTATTTTATTCAATTTTATCTGATCATTCTGTTAAACATATATTGATGAGTTTTCTCACTATATGGTGTCAAAAGATTTCATTCCATTTAAATGATATGATATAAAGTGCAACTTGGGTAACTGGGAAACGTATACGTTTCATTACGTGGTCCCGGCTTAATTTCATTAAGCGACTGGAAAGCTTATAGTAGCAGGATTTTATAACGGATAGTTCGACAATAAAACATGTTTAACCTATTTGTTTATTGAACAATTGCGATGACCTTTTTAAAGTTATCTATTGAATTTACAATATGCAAACTTGTTAAGCCGAAAATAAGGTTTTATTTCATACCCCATCCATCCCCATTTTTGCTTCTTGGAGTAGGGATTTATGGGGTCTGAATGGTAAAACATGGACCACGTAATGCGTTTAGTGTAATGCCGACGAGGTTCACGTTTATCTTACATCACATCTAGATGACGTTCGTTATGACTCAATTACGTATAATGGTATTGTCTAGACCAGAATGCTATCAATCAACTGACATTTGGTCTGAACTTTGCTTTCTATAGTTGATTTATTGTTTTGTTATATAATGTTTAATCATCAAAACATATGAACTGTGAGAGTGTTATACAACCATGACTTCAGGAGTATATTACAATTATATTGTATTATTCATGTTAATAGGAACATAAAGGGGTAAATACGCAACGAAGTGAATTTGATTTTAAAGTCGCACCAACAGCTAAGGTCATATGGCAACTTTCCAGCTTCCACTGGTGGAGGAAGGCCACAGGTGCCCCTCCAGGTAGTTGTCGTGCACGAGAGGGCACCTGGGTAGAATCACTGGTGTTCCGCTAGCCAGCTGGTGGGCTTCCTCACATAAAGATTCCTAGGCCCCTGAGGGATCGAATCTTCAGCGGTGAGGGGCAAGTGAATGCAAGTCAGAGATTCACACCACTCGGCCACGGACGTCCCTAATGACAAATCGTATATAACAGAATTATGTAGATATATCATTTTTTATGTCTCTTACAATTACTCTAATGTCATGGACTGAGAAACAGTCACGTATGTGTGAATACTTTGAACTATTCACTCATTTTCGGTTTGATTTTCGATTTTCAGGTTATAGTCTCTTTTTCAGTACTCTCCGTAGTCAGCGGACGTATTTACCACTTCGTTTCAAATACGCGCTGACACATTTGCTATTGATCTTTTGACCGACCAATCAGTGAATCAGGATATTTAACAATCTAGCGATACCTGCCAATATTTTTGATTGGTCGATCGCTGTTCACATTTACGCCTTGTTACTAAATTTAGAGGTGTTCTCCGACACAGTGAATACAAATGGCGTTAAGAAACAGTTCACATTTCGTTCACAATCATCGTTGAAAAACAGTTTTAAATTTATCGCTAGAAAGTTTAATTATATTGAATTAAACGCACTTCAAAGACTACACCGGAATCAATTTTATTACTTAGATGTGACGTTTTCATGTGTTGTAATGTAAAAATAAAAGATTGCTATTCCCTTTAACATCGAGAAATCCAACTATGTTAGAATCGACTTTTACGGATGGCGAGAGGTATTCTGTACTGTCATACCCAAGAATAAGTGGGTGGTTTGCCTCCACCACAAAATCAAAGTACCGAAGGTACTGAGAGAATGGTGAACTATGATTTGTTCATCCATCTAATGGAAGGTTTCTTTGCAATCACGCATGACATGGATGGACTGAACATGTGTCAACTCTTCTTAATAATAATACATCATTGCATGTAATAATACATCAATGCATTGTTTAATGTATCTGGAAGTAAGGCGATTAAAACAAGATAAGGTAAGGTATATACAGGAATAAAGAAGGGAACAAAAGGAATGATTGGTTATAATGAAACTTAATCTCCGAAACGCTTCATCATATCTGAACCATATCTTCACAGGTGTTAACGTGTATCGAAAAACATCACCTGTCATCACCTGTCAAAGTTTGAGTTATTAGAAGTGAATATAGCGTAAAAAAGGTCAAGACAGCTAATTTTGCCAATTCAATGGGAGGTAATTCATAGAGCCTTTGACCAACATAGCTGAATTAAAATAGGAAACAACCTTGCATTTATATCGACATACGATGCAAGTATGATTAAAATCAAAAAAACGCGAGTGTAGTCTGAAAGACAGCCATATCCCACGCTGCACAAAGATTTATAATATACAAATTTAAACATGGAATGTCACTGTAAAGTGATACAATCTCCTTGAAGTTTCCTTGTTCCAAAAAGTGTGACCGTCAACTATAAGAACATACGTTTTACACACAACTTGTAGAAGAGACATACAGACTACACATATACAACATATAACTTATAAATCTTTGAGCTCATTTGATTTTAATCTCACAACTCGGAGTATCCTTGGTCTCGGGGTACCGTTGTTATTTATTCTCACAACTCGGAATACCACTGGTCTCGGGATTCCGTTGTATTTCATTCTCACAACTCGGAGTACCACTGTTCTCGGGATACCGTTGTGATTTAATCTCACAACTCGGAGTGAACATGATGTTCATACACAATTATTTCGTTGTTATATTTTTCAACCATGTATGTGAACATGATGTGAAGGCCCGGGCCTTTTGGCCTAATAGGTAGATATGCTACTGAGAATTTCACGATTCAAATCCTTAGTTGTAAATTTTACGTGGATTAATCCTTAGTTGTAAATTTTACGTGGATTTTCGACAAATCGTTTGTTGACAATAATCACCAAAGTCACGGTAAATTCCGTTTACTACCTTAGACCTAAACAAGAAAGTGTTTTTGTTTCCTGTCACCCAACCGAATCGCCGTTTTTACCTCCGACACATCAACATTTTACCGCTTCGTTTTTTTGCTGCTTTGTTTTGTTTTTAAACATATTTGTGTTTTGGCCTTAACAGAATATAATTCAACCAGTTTTGCATTTAATATGAAAATTGTAATAAATGGTAACATGTTTGTGTTTAGATCTACTCATGTTTCTCTCAATGCTATAGTCATACGTTCGAGTCCCGCTTGTTCCACGTTTGCACATTGACGAATGATTGACAGCTACTCAATAACGCGCGGCAAGACTGTGGTTCTACGAGTTTGTTTCAAAACAGATGAGGTCTACCTCTACCTCTACCAAATTGACGCATAGATAAAAGTCGTAAAAATCTTTTAAAAAATCCCCCCAATCTCCACACACACACCCACACAATTTGTTTTCCGACTTAAGTATTAAAGGGAGTACATCAGGCTTTTTTGGGGGGTTTAGGTGTCCGATTAAAATTGACAAATAGTAATATTTTTTATTCTACATGACCAAAACATAATGAGCCTACAAAATCTTTTATTTGCAAAGAAATTCATTCTGCACAGTAATTCGTGCTATCCTAGGAAACGCACCAGGGTTAATTCGTGCGATTCCAACTAGCTATATGGTGTTCTGAAATTTTAGACATTAACAAAATGGTTCTTGCTTCACATTTTGATTGATAGTGTTTTATATCGTGAACTGGAACAATTTTATAGTTTAAGATGTTTCTAGAAAAATTCTGATGTACCCCTTTTAAGACCATTGGGCATGAATTAAACAAACTTTTACATAAAAAAAAATATAATTAGAATAAAAATTGGGTACTGCTCAGATTCGAACCCATCCCGCTCGCTTTATAGTTTTCTGGGACTGATGCTCTCCCGACTGAGCTATATGTATCAATCCTTTACAAATTTTGATGAACTATAAGGGACTTATTCTAAAACAGGAGTGTCCGAATAGACCCGAAGTCTAAATATAGTCACTCGGGATCAAATGACGTCATATATACCCAGTCTGATATTGTTGATTTGCATTCGGTCTCGCCGACACGATTGGCACAAGTATTCAGGATTATTTTACTACAGAATCAGTCATTTTCACTTCATAGCAAGTGAAGTAAAAACTTAAGAATATTACACAGCGTATTACAAAGTAAGCTAAAAATATTATTCCGGAAAATGGGCAGCAACAACTTTTTACAAAGGATAGTAGCTTATGCGATAACCATTACTGACCAAACCTATTAAATATTATATGAAGACTATAAAGGCCCTGTATATTTCTTAAATATATAAATCCAAGAAAGATGGGAGATATGCGTTTGATAAATAAATTATAAAATTAACTGGTTACAAATCTCAATTTAATAGTGCCTTCATATATGTACTTATTGCACTGGCGTGAAATCAAAGAATACTGCATCCATGCAGATATGCATTGGCTTACAAGCAAAGACTAATGCATCCATATAAATACTTATTGCATAGGCTGGCAATCGAAGACTACTTCATTCATATACATACTTATTGCATTTGTTTGAAATCAAAGACTTATGCATCCATATACATACTTACTGCATTGGCTTGAAATAAAAGGCTAATGCATCCATATACATACTTATTGCATTGGCTTACAATCAAAGACAAATGTATTAATATACACGCATTTTGCATTGTCTTATAATCAAATGCTGCTTCTGCTGCTGATGATGATAATGATGATGATGATGATGATGATGACAGTGGTGTGATGGTGGTTGTGGTGGTCGATTTGTTATGATGATAATGATGAAGGCGATGATGATGTCTCTGATGCTTTTGGTGATGGCGATGATAACTGTTGCTGAAACTGTTGTTCTGGTGATGTTGATGATGAGGATGATAAAGATGACGAGAACCATCAGTTAAATCAGCATAGTCATTACCATGCACCACCACTACCGCCACTACCAGCAGCAGCAGCAGCACCCCAACCCCCACAAGCATCAATCATCAGTATAATCAGCGATACAATCGTCATCAGTGGCATCATCACCACCTCCACCATCACAACCGCCATCATCATCGCCAAAATCATCAAACTTAAAAATCATTATCACCCCACCGCGCCAACACACATGCCGTGACGGACGATTGATGCTGGTGGTTGTGGGGGGTCGGGTGCTGCTGCTACTGCTTCTGCTGCTGGTAGTGTCGGTGGTGGTGGTGGATGGTAATGATGCTGCTGATGGAACTGGTGGTTCTGGTCATCTTTATAATCCTCATCAACAACATCACCATAACAACAGTTTTAGCAACAACATAATTATCATCACCAGAACCAACAGCATCAGAGACATCATCTTCGCCATCACTACAACAATCACCTTCATCATTATCACCATAACACATCCACCACCACCACAACCACAACAACACCACTGTCATCATCATCATCATCATCATTATCATCAGCAGCAACATAAGCAGCATCAACATCACCATCATCAGTAGAAGCAGCATCAGCAAAAGCAGCAGCAGCAGCAGCATAAAAACTACCAACGACCACCACAATATAACCATAACCATCATTAACATCACAACAACCACCAGTTCCATAAGCATCGTCAATATCATCAACATCATCAGCAGCAGCATCATAACCACTACCCCACCGCAACCATCATCCGCATTATCATCACAACCAAAGCATCATCAGCAGCAGCAGCATTATCACAATCACAAACTTCATAATCATCATCGTAATACTCATTATCATCATCATCATCGGCTATATCATTAACATAATCGTCATCACCTCAATCAGCATTTCCACCACCACAACTACCAAGATCATCAGTATAATCAGCGGGAAATCATCATCAGCGACATCGTCATCCCCATCACCACCACCACCATATAATCATCGTCATCACAACCACCATCATCATCTTCAAAATCATCATACTTTACCACACCACGTATTAATAAACATTAAATTTGACAGAGTTTACCCATATAAATAGCAAAATATAGAACATAAATGGACAAGTATACAATAAACATAGAAATTATAACACATATATATGAAACATTGCAAATATATATATCATGTATATAAAGCATTGAATATAAATATACATTACTGCATATGAATGAACAGATTACAGAATATAAATGAACATGACTGTATAGAATACAAATAGTAAAATATAGAATATTAATGATCAATTATAGAATATGAATGACAAAAATATACAATATAAATATGCCAGTTGTAATACAGAATATACATATCAAAATATACAATAGAAATATGCCAGTTACAGAATATAAATCTCAAAATATAGAATATAAATGAAAATGTATAGAATACAAGTAGTGATATAGAATATAAATGACAAACATATAGAATATGAATGAGTCAGTATTGAATATTGCAATCTTTCACTTGCCATAATGGTCTCACTACCCAGTTAGCTCCCATGAAAGCCACGGTAGGGTAAAACGTGCGCCAGAAAAAGTAGTAGTGTGTTGTTCGGTTTTAAATATTTTTAATAATTGCTTCCAGATATATGTATTGCTGTTACAGGTGAGATGAACACAGTCTGAAATTGGATGTGCAGCTTTTAGACGACACTGGCACCAGAATATGACAGTTTTATGGGTGTTGAAGCAGTGTAGGAATTCTGGTACAAACTCTGGAGTAAAAGCCCAAAATAGTGCAAAGGATGCCACCACTCCAATTAAAAAAAAACACCTGGTCAACGTACCATATTTTTGTACATTGTTATGTGGGCAAATGACTGTGTTTCATAAATAAGTAACTTTTTGCTTGGAAACTTTAGGTTCGAAATGGCCCAGTAAACTGTATTCATATAGGCCAACATAGTAAAAGTGTACTGTGTAGTGAGACCTAATTGTCTGCATTAATATCACTGCTCAGTGCTCGAGTCTATTTCACTAAATATGGTGACTGGTTCCATGCACCAGCATTTGACCAGATATGCTCCAAAATAGTTTATATCTCTTCCTTCCTAAGAGTTGCGGTGCAGCGACATTCATATTAGGAAGGGTAATTGATGAACTTCAGATTCAACAGGTCACTATGGATTACCAGGACAACATGTGTTAGTTAGGAACAGTTACTGTATTATTTAATATCAAATATTCATCTCTATTTATGTAAAATGTGTAAACAGTTTGCAATAACATGCACACCATTACTCTATGCTGTTCAGGGTTGGTTATCAGTTGTAGTGTACCTGACACTTACACTCTATGTCGAAAATACTGCACTGTGTTCAGAAATACAACATCGGCTGTATCAAGGTCAGTTGGCTGCTTGGTTTAAAGTGTCACATGGAAATCTTGTGTTTAACATTTGCTCTTCGATTTACTTATCCTGCGTCATTTTGACCTAAAAACTGCTTGCATGTAATTAAACAAAAAATTGAGACTTTTCTTCACTATTTTATTAAATTTTTAAATATATGATGGTTGAAATATTATAAAATGTTAGTCAAATGTAAAAAGATAATTTGCTTCGAACTATTCTAACAATTAATATTGCGGTTTGAACAAATGCAAGTTAAAAAAACAACACACAAACAAACTAACGGGACGCCGTGATTTGTTTTAAAAAGTCAATATTGCCGTGTGTCCCTTTAATATAAAACAGATACACTTTGCTTTAATACATTGCCATTGTAACTTAATGCAATTCAATTTACAAAGGTTATTAACACGTATGTATAGTGTTGGCTATATACTGATTAGACATTGTTCTTTGTAAATTTCCACTTTTCAGTTGAAAAAAATTATGAAGCTGCGAACTGGTTACTACAGATACCAGATATTACGTTTTATTACCCGCATAATCCCATACAGACCGATTGAACTGACATCATAAAAATAACTTGTTTTCATATATATTCCATATACACGGCGTTGTTGCAGATGTCATATATAGAGCTTAATTACATATGTTGATGATTATTTTTATTACATATACCGTATTGCGAGCTTCTTAGATTTCCTATCCCGGGCTGCTTTATTAGTCCCATCTTACATATAGCAAGGTCTGTAACATATCTAGTATCCCTCTAGTATGCCTCACAATTACTACATACGTGCAGCCTCATGCTGCTTTATATACACGTACATCGTTCCTACTATGTAGAATATGCACGTGTCCAGAATATACGACTTATAACCCGCATAATCCCATACAGACCGATTTTTTATACATATTCCATATACACGTCGTTGTTGCAGATGCCATATATAGAGCTTTATTACAGCACGTATCCGCCTAACATCCGAATGAAAACGATATTGATTACATGATGAATAAACATTAATTTATAATTATGCTTCCGATATCCGAAGTATAAATTTCTCGTATATTAATTTTTGTTTGACCAGTCCATATGCCTAACTTACAGGCGTGCATACATAAGGCCAAATTTCTGTTTATCCTGAATATGCCGTATTTACATATTTCGGGTTGTCCAGAAGATATTGTATATACGTTTATAGTTGTTGACCAGTCAATGTACGGTCAAATGCTTATACATATTTCCGATATGATTTATGATGGATGATACAACTTTCTACCATCGAATTCTAATTCGTCTGTTTTCTTCAGACAGCTCCAACAAATTGGTCATGGCTGACACCCCCGGTTTTCGACACGTGCTTTCCCGTCTAAAGCTTCTCTTATGACGGGACACGTGCACACGTGTTGTCTACACGTGTTTGCGTGTCTTGGCTTTTCCTGCACGTATCTGCCTAACATCGAAATAAAACGATATAGATTACACGATAAATAAACATTAATTTATTATTATTCTTTCGATATCCGAAGTATAAATTAAAGTAAAACATTTCTAATCTTGGTAATTTCTAATATATTTGCGATTTTCCGGAGTCTAATATATTCAGTATGCCGATTGTGTTCATACAGGGCGGCGGTCAAATTTATTATTGTCCGGAATGTACGTATTGATGCATTGTTCGAAAATGCCCTATTGTCCGAAATAAGTTGAACTGTCAATATTTCCGATTGTTCGGAATAAGTAATTGTATGTTCAACTGTCAATATTTTCGATTGTCCGGAATATGAAACTCTTGAAGTTGATCTGTCAATATCTCCGATTGTCCGGAAGATGAAATAAATGTTGAAATAATAATATGTCCGATTGTCCGGAATAAGTAATTATATGGTCAACTGGCAATAATTCCGATTTGTCCGGAACACAAGAACATGATTATGTTGAACTATCACTTTATTTATGCATTATTAATTATAATGCCATGATAAAATCAGCCATGACCAATTGTGCCGAAAAATAGCTCATAATTAAAGATGATTCTAGTTCGGTGTTTCTGTGTTTTATAAATCCCACTTTTTGTAATACTGATGCATTCGTAGAGATATATACTTAAAATTTCCTGCAATCGCAGAAAAATACATTCGTACACTTACCTACATTGGACTGCAATCACATTCATGTATTAACTTTCATTTGGCTTGCTAGTAAAGACTGATGCGTTTGTATACATGCTCATATGTACATTGGCGAGCATTCACAGACATACATTTATTTCCGAGGGATTCAAACCCTGCATTCATGGACAGACTTTTATGCTAGTTGGCTTGGACTCAAATACTGTTGCTTTCTCATCCATACACGTACGTTCCTGTTTTGCTTTCAGTCAGACTGATGCATTGCAAGCAGGTTTAAAAGTCGAACAGGAAACATATAAACATATTTCTTTTTTCGTGCGGTCAAAGACTGATACATTTGCATAGGGACATACACTCCTGGATCGTTTAACATACAATATCCTCTGATATTATTGAACATAAATCACAGTTTTATGTACTTTTAATGTACTGAAACAGATTAGTGTACGCTATATATGTACGCGTGACATCTGAATCACTTCAATTGACTTGTACCTTTAAAGGGGAAACATTCCCTACCCTGGTAGGGAGACATTGGAGGTGTGTCTTTATCAATTACACCAGCTATGTAGCCTGTCACTTATAGTGAATGACTCATGTAATCAAATCTCTCTTCAAGCAGACGACAGAAAACTGTTGTTAGATATCAGCGAGGAGTAAAGTTCTTTAATCCAACGACTCCAAACTACATAATTTCTGTTTATTTTATTGGAATTGTGACAATTTACTTCCCAATATTATTCATGTTTTACCATGTATATTTTTTATTGTATTGTCATCTATATACTTTAATCCACTGCACTGTGTATAACAATTACATAAAACAGAATTGCTATTTCACAAGTTATCAGTGTTTATGAATGAAAATTAATTGCCAATTATAGATGGTCTGGAGAAACAGGCTTTATTTACTGCAGTACAAAATTGGACATATGGTGGTAGGAATGCATATTCAAAAATGAAGCATAACTGTACACATTGTTGTTAGGAATGGCTGAACATGATGGAGATAATAAGATAAGGAATTACATCTTATATAGGCCTAGTTATGATTAAGGAGTATATACATCTCTGAGCCTATGGAGGGAATATTCAATTTTCATAGGTGGTGTATAGAAGTGCATTGTGATGCTACTGATTCTGGTGTGTTTCTGATTCTGATGTGAAAATGATAAAGATGAATTGATATATGGAACACATGAATAGTCACAGATTCAAACATCCCATCTCAAAGTATTGCTATGGAGGTTTACACATAAAACTACGTGTACATTTTTCAGCATAACCCCACAGTCTCCTCCCCTATATTTTTAAATATTTGTCAGTTGGGTTTAAAAAATTATTCGAAACTAGTAATAAGAGATACTTTTTCACAATTGCTTTTTTACTAATACAATTGTTTAATATCAGACTACTTCTGTGCCAAATATTGATTTTTTTTATGAGTGGAATTTTCAATATTTTGAAAAAGGTGTCCCTGATTTAACTATGTACACATTTAAATGAAAAACCTGCCCCAGCTCCATTTAGTGGCTTTTATACGGCAGTTGGGCCTTTAAAGTAATGAAACAGCAGGAATAATGTAAGAATAATAAGCACTCGTGCAGAAATAGACATACTTCAAAGGTCACATACTTTCAATTATAAACACAATTTGGTTGAAACATTGATGAAAATAAATAGTTTTGTATAAAGTCAAGTGCCTCTCAAATTGTGTTTATAATTGAAGTATGTCTATTTCTGTGCATTCGTTATATGTTTTTTTCCCTTTTTTCCCAATCCTATGAACTATGTATTGTATTATAATACATACTGATCCATAGTATCGCTTAGACGAAAGAGACACACACGTGAGAGAAAAGGAACAGACTCGGTTTTATTGAGTCTGTTCCTGGGAAATAATATGCTTTACAAAACCTCGCACCGGCTTAAGCAGTATTTTTCTTTAAAACCACAAAATTTGGGTTTGATGACCCCAAAGGACCACTAAGTAATAACACGACTGATTTGTAGTCGGGACTAGTTTTTACAACCGTCACACGTCGCTGAACGCACGCTAGTATGGATGCCAATACATACTGCATAGGGGATCCTATGGAAGCAACACAAACAAACGCGAGAGAAAAACAGCAGAAACGATAACACAACCAATAAAGAATATTTCTAAAATGCATACTGTATGTGAAGCATAAATTACACTTAATGTACATGTTATCAATTGAAAGTACTAGGTATAAACCGAGCATTTGCTAATTGTTCTCTAGCGTCACTGCTAGAGTTATTATATTACGAATGGTATATAGAAACGGTAATCGGTGTATATAGGTATGAAAATCGAACATATATACAGTGGGAACGCCAGGAACTAATTATTCAGCTTTTTTGATCATTTTGATACTCCGCGACAGGGATTTTTTTTTTTGTGTTTGCCGGACTACTTCATTAAAAAAATCACAAAACGCCGCCATTTTCTTTTTGTAAAAACGTCGATTCAGACCGCAGTTATCAATTTTACGCGTACCTAGTTTACAGGAGTTACTTTTTGTAACATGTCAGTTTTGGATTACGTCATCTGAATACGTAGAATGTGTTTACACGTTGGTAAACGTTGAATCCACTGAGTTTTGATAGCGATATCTGATGCAGGGTGTTCACACTGGTATAAATAATTGGAAATATACACAGGTTAACGTAATGAAGGAAACAGTTGACTGTCTTAGAACTCTGCAGGCAAATAACACGTGAGGTCAAATGTGTACATGTACAACTCTTTTTTTGGTTTGTTTATGCAGTGTTTTCTTGAAATTTGCCAAGCACATCGATGGTGTTACTGTTGACAGACTCTGTAAATAGTAAACATAACTGAATCAGCCGTGACAGTTGTTGATTTCATTGAATTATTCATATGATTCCTCTCTCAGAATCATTCTTGTTTGTATAACAAGACCTGCAGCCATAGACATGAAGCCCTTCCAGGGGTGGTCCATGTTTCGTTGTTCCCTGGCAATACGACCCGGGGATCCCCAAAACGTTTTGCTTTGTTCCCCAAAAATATGTTCCCTTGTTCCCCAAAACCGCTGGGAGACCCTCAGCCCTGAACCCTGTGAAGGGGTACAACTTATGATATGCCTGTAATGGCGAGTGTCAAACCCCACATATATGCTGCATGGCCATGGGACACAGCAATTCCTAAACCACATCCCTGCCACCCCCTTCTCTATATTTACCCACAGGCAGCTGACGCATACCCTCCCCATGGACTTTTTACCCTTCTTTGAAGCGGCCTGTAAAAGGCCCATTCCCCACTCTCATTTCTTTAAAAAGCATGCAGACTTCCCCACTTTTTCAACTTACCTTGGAAATTTCATTCCCCATTTATGTATTTCACCCCAAATTAAGAGCAAAAGGCCCCTTCCCAAAAACTGGTAAAAAGGCCCTGCTGCTCCCACCACTATCCCCAACCCCCTTCCCCTCTCTTCTACGTCCCTCCCGCATATTTTCTCTACAAACCCTACTTAAAATGTGTTCAATGAAATGCTAAATACTGCAACACTTGGTTTTCAACTAAAAACAAAATATACACTACATCTCAGTTCTATTTTATGTGACTGACTCCGCTAAAGTGATCTGTGTACCATGAACAGGGCTTTTTTACCTTATGTAACAGAGACACCTCTAAAAGGCCTTTTTCCCAATTGAGAACTTGACTGTTTTTTCCCCAATTGTGGCAGAAATATTTGCCAATCAGAAAGCAGCAGTGTCTCAGAATTTGAGAAAAAGCATTAATTCTGCAATTTGTTTTTGTCTGTGGAGTCAGTTCTGGAAACAGTAATTATAATAACTGTTGGCTGAAAATATAAATAAAACATAGTATTGTCAAATTTACTTAATTGGTAAAATCTTACATCTTTCCCAAAATGGACAGACCTGGGCCTCTTCCCAATTTTGTGGAAAAAAGCCCTGATGAACACATTTTCTAAGTAACAGTCACCTAGAAATAAGAATTGAATACATAGATCTATCTAATTATTATTGAATTTCAGCGAAATGTTCAGATCCAAATGAAATTTGGCAATTGCGTTTATACACTGTTCATTATTATTTTTTTCATAGGGAGACATCAGTCTCACAGACATGATGCCTGCATCTTACATATTCTGATCTGAAATGCGACTCTTGGTTGGAGAGTCGCATTGTAAGCAGAACTTATTTGTATGGTGGGGAAGCATTTCACACCAATGCTAAACAAATAATAAAATAATAGTTATTAGATAAATCTAGTTAAAAACCTGGAAACCTTACCTTGAAAGGTGGAACTGAGAGACAGTATTAAAACATGAAAAGGATCTTAAACAATACATACGTTCTCAGTGTTAAAAAAACAAACATTTGGTAATCTTTTTCAGTAAATTTTATATTGACTAAGACCCAATTAAATATACAGGTCTGTGTTTACTGTATTAAACCAGACCAACTCCCTTAATACACTGCTGACTCCTCTTTTTATTGGGAATAAAATAATAATCAGTTATTCTGAGGTAAAAAAATAATATAATCTGTTTTAATATGTTTAAGCCTGCAGCCAGTCAGATTTTTCTTTATTTAATGTTCTTGTGGTCTAAATATAATTCATGGAGTAAAAAAATGATAACAAGTAAATATTTGATACCAAATAAATATACTGGCCCACTTTTATTGACAATGATATGTAAACACAGTTTTATTTTACTTTTTATTTTATTTTATTTTATTTAGCCTGTATAGGTTCTATATAAAATACATATTTTGTATATTATTAAAACTGATCAGGTTTTAGTATTTCATGTACAGCAGATATTTAAGTTGTAATACTCAGTGTTTGAATTTTCTTTATTTTTCTGACAAGATGCTGCCATTTTCACAACACAAGGTTACGGTATACAACTGTAATGGATCCAAGTAATTAACAATAAATTGAATGGATTATCTTGATCTACATCTACAGTTCTTATTGACACTCAAGTTTTTCACAAGGATCTTTGCATGCTGGTTTCCTCCCACATCTGTGCATGCTGGTTTCCTCCCACATGCATTTAGCGCTGTCATCCATGCCAATGAGAGTGATGTGAAAAGTAGTTTTGCTTATTTAATACTCAATAAAAAAAAACACTCATCATTCCATTTGAGACGTTGTCGTTTAAGTACACAGTTTTATTGAACTGACTGTTACGTGTACATATAACGGAGAATACATGTTGATGCTGAACTATGTTCAAAACCTGTGACACAAAAAACAGCATGGGTTGTAACTTGTTTTATTAACATATTAATTATGGACCTTAAAGGGACACACAGCAATCTTGATTTGTTGAAAAGCTAACAACTCGCAGCGTCCCATTAGTTTTTCTACATAATTCACATTTTTGCAATCATTAATATTAATACTAGAATAGTGCAAGGCTAATAGTTATTATTATATTACTAAACTGTTGATAATATTGCACCAATAATTTATACATTTCACTCACAGCCATTACCAGTATGTATTATATGTTTGACATGCCTATTAAACAAATGATCACTTTTTCAGTTGAATGACATGATTTCATTAAACCTGAGTATATCCAACATTTAAACTACACTTGACCTCCCTATAATATATATATCTGTGCCAGTGGGCATGGCAGACGCTTAGGGATCACTTTAAGCTCTGTCAGCTCTCATGTAAGGTCCTCTATTACCTATGTTCATGAAACACACATTTTCGTCTTACTCAATGAAAATATGTATAAAGTTCTTCCTTAGCAACTATTCAATGCTATTGACATGTCCAATAACTATGAATTTTATTTTGGCAAAGTTGTGGTTAGAGCATAATATTATGCACATTGAATATGAAAATGAAACGCATTACGTATTTCAATAGACGCCTATACATCTCACACCACAATTAATTTTCCATAGGGTCCCATTGTAATGTTTTTGTTCGTGGCATAGTGATAAAAAAGATTTTGCAACATGTATTTATGCTTAAATTCTTCATTGATCCAATATCTGCATGTTATTAACTTTTAACAAATATTTACCAGATTGAACTTTTTTTAATTTCATGTTTGCGTGACAACTATCAAAATTTAGACAAAAATACAACCCCGTGGAGATTAGACCCATGATGTGTAAAATGAGGCAGAATTAGCTAGAAAACGTATATCAACATGCATTTTTCTGTGATCTCTTCCTAAAATGCTGTAGATTTAGAACCTGGTAAAGATAAATCAATGTATCCTGTAAAATGTAGAAAGGCGAACTTGTTTTTTTTTTATCTACCTCCTTCATCGGCAGGAGTATTCAAGGGAGATAATAGTGTTATGAGTCCTTAAGGTGATTTTTTTTTCTAATGATCACCTCAAAAATAATTGAACATGTATACAAATCAATTACACGCTGAAAAGTGCTAAAATTTTGATTCCATGTTTATTGCTTTTCAAATTATTCAAGTTTTAGTGACCTAGGGTATTGGTCGAAATTCAGGCCGAGTACCTTTAATATTTTGATAATCTACAGTAGTGATAAGAATTTTGCATTTTCCTGGTCATTTGTGCTCAGCTATGTCTGAAACTTTTTTTTTTTTTGGAGCAAGACATTGTGAGATTCTACATGTATTTATATCATAAACCCCATACAAGTTGATGATACAGCTGAAAGTTTCTCTGTGATGTCAGTTTACCTCGATATATTGTGATAAATCATTGTTCAGAACAAATATATATATTTATTTTCATAAAAAGTTTTAGGGTCGGCCCCTTAAAAATAGGGTCGGTCGGGCCACCGGAAACACAGGTATTTTTTTTTGGCCTAATATATATAAGTAAATATATAATGTTAATAGCTCTTATTTATCCCATGTTGAGACGACACACAAGCTAGACCACGAGACAATATACGTTTTAATTGAATTGAATGTTGTTTAACGGCTCATCAACACAGTATAGGTTATTTAGAGCTGCCCCAGAGAGAGGAGAAGGAATACATAGAGATCTGGGAACCTGCCCTACTCTTGTTATCGAATAGATTCCTGGTTCTTTAACGTGCTCGGGGGATAAACCGATACACGGGACCGCCCGGTTTACGTCACCATCCGACGGACGAGACAAGGGAAAGTGTCTTGGTCATCGCTAACCCGGCCGAATCCGAATTTTATTGAGAAAAAAAAATTCTACAAAAGGATACTAAGTTTAGGGTTATTACCCTCGCGAGCCTATCTACCCTATAGACTGCAGGGTTCTGTCCATCCCTTACTGATTGGTACTAATATAGTTTCATAAAAGATGGTAGGTGTCATTGGCGTAGCTCTGCGTAAGCACGGTACGCCCGACCCTACGCCTAACTCGGAAATCGAAAATGTAAAAAGTCCAAAAATGCAATAACAATGGAGGAGGTATTGAGGGTGTGGGGGTTTGTGTGTGTGTGTGTGTGTGTGTTAGTACATGTGTGTACTTACCTTTATCTACCGATTTATAACTCTGAAATATACGTCAGAACGCGCATTGTAACATCAAAAAAACATAATACGGGTAGCATGACCCCGAACCCCACTAGGATAAGTTAAACAGAGTGAGGGCGGGAGGGACCCCGAATCCCACTAAGATGAGTTAAAGTGTGTGTGGTTGCGGTGGGTGGGGCGGGAGGGGGGGGGGGGGGGGAGGGGAGGGTGTGCAGCAGGGTACACATACATGTAAGTGGTCGATTGCCAATCATGTGTTCTTGGTATCTCAGATGTAAAGGCGCTGGCACGGTTTAATACACAGATTGTTTCAAAGATGCTATTTCACAGACTTTCAAAAAAAGAGGCCTCGGTTACACAGTGGAAAAGGCGTTGAACCTAAGGAGCTGGAGCCCTGGTTATGGTATGTCTAATGGGACTATTCACCCATCTTACTTCCCTCTGCGGTCGATGTTCAAATCAGTTCATATTCTATTTGCGTCGACAATCCGAATGGCCTTTAAAATACATTTAAAATCATAGTTCGCATTCTAGATTAATTCTGTCCATTTAAAAAAAATGTGCTGGGTGGGGGTGGGGCGGGGGTGGATGGGTCGAAAGGATAATAGCCAATGATACTTTTTTAAAGGGCTCTTCGACCAAAATAAATAAATAAAAACACACGTCCTTTCGAAATTTTAAAAAATTGTCCGCGTACACCTTTTCACCCTGTGATTATACTAGTACAAGCATTGTGACGTCACAATTCTGTGTTGGAATGTGGTCTTCGGGGAAACACGGTATTTATTTTTTTGCAATATTTTCAATAACAATCGAATTTAAAATATATCATGTTAGCATAAATATTTTGTCTCTTATCGACTGTCTGTTCACTACAATATATCAGGTAATTTCAGAATTTATCACACACAGAGCTGACCTTGATTGTATTAAACCCAAAGATTTTTTTGACAGCAGCTGCGTTATGCATCATAAATCAGACGTTTACAGCAACTGTAAAAGAGACGCATGTCCGTATTTGTCCGTATGTCCGTATTTTCACGGATTTCCCCTATTGCATGCCGTATTCCATGCCGTGTAACAAAACTACACAAAAACAACGTTCGAAACGCTTGCGTAAAACAGTGACCAAACGTTTTTTTGGGTAAAAAAAAGTACTTTTTTCAAATTCGCTTGAAAATTTACATACTGCCAGAGGAAGGATTTAACTCATCGTTCATGTTCTTGTCTTTTTTCTCGCTGTTCAAATCATCATACAAATCGAGATACAAAATAAAAAAATTGAAGTCGATCGATAAACAGCTGACATTTTGCTCTTTCGCTTGTTTGTTGACTGAAATAATTTTCATAATAACACAACATAGACCTAAATTTATTTTAAAAGTAGGCCATGAAAATGATGGTTATTATAAGGAAATGGCTTGTATAAATTATGTTTTAATTGTAGCGATAACAATATGATTCTGAAAGTTTTTTGTATGAAGCACACGGTTGAAGAGAGTCTCACTTTTCTGTGTGTAATTTTATGAACGGTCATGAAACGTTTTTTTGGGTAGAAAAAAGTACTTTTTCCAAATTTTGATGAAATTTTACAGGCCTGTAGAGGAAGACTTTTTCTTGACTTTAATGCTTTCGTCTTTTTTCTCGCTGTAAGAACAAACTGTAATTATCAATTTGATTAAAAGCTAAAATTTCACATAAATTTTCGAAACGATCGGTAATTTGTAAAAGCCTAGAAATCGTATTTTTAATAAAAAAGAATCGACAAAACACGTAAAAACTTAAAATTCATTCTGTAACAAACGAATTGATGCATTTGTTTATGTGTGTCATCATTGTACATTGTCAGTTGAATACAGTTTACATCACTGGTGTCATTTTGACCGCCATCCTGAAATCTGCTCAAAACGCAGTTTGTTTACGTTTTTTGCGCGTGACGTTTTTAAGTAAATATCCCTCCGCGGCGGCTTGGCGCTCCCACTGAAGGGAAAAAAAATAAACATTATATAATCCTAGGCTGGTTCACGCATATCTCTTTCTTTTTAAATGTTAAAGTGTGTTTGCCTAGAACCCAATACCACGAATGTCAACAGCCATTTCGCATAGTGGCATGCAAGTTCTGTACTACAATTTAAGTTTCGTATATACATCTATGTCGTGAAACTTGTATATGTCGTGAAACTGTTTAAAATGTTATATAGATGACTGTTCATAGCCTATTATGCGTAACAGTGTCCGTTTGAACGTGCGATATATTATGCATAGCCGTCATTAGTGCAGGATAGCCCTCAATAAAAACAAAATAAGATTTCAATTTCGCATTAAAGTTATCTAAAATTATTATATGCCGATAAGTGTTAATATGAAAGTTTATGGCGATATGTATGGGCAGATTCAATCAAAATTTGACAGGCGCGTACGTTAAAGTCATAATTTCACTGGCCACATTCCAGAAGATCTCTGGACAGGTCTATTATAAAAGCAAGTCTTTCCCACAACTTACAGTAAGGTACCTGTGCATTTCAGGATCACTTCAGGTGAGCGTATGGTTTTATATTTTCTAATTTCACTATTTCTTAAAGAGAAATTTCATATTTCTTAAAGAGAAACATGACAATCTTTACTCTTTTTTTAAAAACTCGAGGCTTCTTCATAAATTTGCATTTTTGCAATCAAGAATAATAATTATTAGAAAGGTTCAAAGAAAAGTGTTTTTTAATTTTACTACATGATGATTATATTTCACTAATAATATATTTAAACCTATGGAAGAATAAGAAGTAAAATGAAATCTCAATTTTTTATTTAAATATGTTCAAGCAGGTTTAAAGTTAAAATGATACCGGATGTTAATTTTAATTATTGATATACAACGTCAAGATTGCCGTGTGTTTCTTTAAATCGTTCCTTTATGGTGTTTAGAAATATGCAATCTTTCTACTATACAATTTCGATCAAATAGTAAGATCCTGAAACAACGATGTTCCTTTCAAAGAATATAATCTGCGTAAGACTTGCTTTCAAAAAACACGCAAGATAATGCATTTTGTATCTTATTTTCAAAACGTTATATTATTATACTTGTACGGTCAATACAATGGAAAATACATGCAAAGCCTTAAGATTTTAAAGCATTAAAGCAATCCTGATTTTTTAAAAACTCACGGCGTCCCGTTAGTTTTCCTCTTAACTTGCATTTGTTCAATCATTAATATTAATTGTTAGAATAGTTCAAAGCAACTTATTTTTACATATTACTAACATTTTATAATATTGCACAAGTAATATATTTTAAAAATTGGTAAAGTAGTGAAGAAAGTTGAAATTCTCAATTTTTTTATTTAATTATATGCAAGCATTTTTAAAGTCAAAATGACGCAGGATAAGTAAACCCAGGAGCAAATTTTAATATTTGAATAAAACTCAAGATTGCCATGTGTTCCTTTATGGAAACACACAGCAATCTTGAATTTTGTAAAAGTCGTGACGTCCCGTTAATATTTCTACATAAAATGAATTTGTTCAATCATTAATTTTAATTATAGGAATTTTATAAAGCAAACTGTGTTTGCATATTATTAACTGTTGATTACATTTTACCAATAATACAAGCCTATGGTAGAATAACGAAAAAAAATTAAAACTCAAGTTGTATTTAAAAATATTTGCAAGCAGATTTAAAGTCAAATTGATAATGAATAAATAAATCGAGAGGTTCATTTTAATGCTTGATAAAGACTTCAAGATTGCCATGTGTCCCTTTAAAACCAGTTGTGCGATTTGACGTGTTTTTCATACTTTTGTTTTAAATAAGGTTAAATAGTATTGTTACTTCAGCATTTGGATGACGGAGCAATATAACATTCTAGTACCGCTTTTGAAGATTTTTTTTGTTTAAGTAATATTAAGAAACTATATGGATGTCTAGATTATAAACTTTTTCTTCTGTTGGGTAATTCTCTGATTTGGCCATCGGCAAATAATGTTTATAAATATAGGATAATTATAAAACAATATTTATAAACATTATTTGCCGATGGCCAAATCAGAGAATTACCCAAACAGAGTAATTACTAACCTAAAAGTACTTATTTTCTTAATTTATTAAAACAAATTATTAGAATATATACGGGTTGCTGTTGTTTTCCCGCACACTCTATGAATGGCGGATGAAAGTAGTTCTTCGAACAGCTCATTGGAAAATAAAAGTAGCTTAGATTGATCATGTGATCGTTCTTTAACCAATCACATTGTTTGTATTATCTAAATGTTCGAGTGACTGACGAACTTATAAGCTTTTAAAATAGTAAGGAGTACTCAAATGCCAAATTGTCGGAACCATTCAGATTTATTCCGTAGTAGTTTCGTATAATATTTTTTGAAATATCTTAACATTGTATGGTTTAAAAAAAATAGCCTTATATAAGGCTCGAACCTTGAACATGTTGAACCTTCGGTTCAGTAGACACATAGTAGACGACGCTACCAACTCATTTTACGCATATTCAATCACGGGTATTTTAAGAACCCGTTAATAAATCTTTACTCTTTTTAATCGGCACATATACATTATTACATGATCTGAACACCTGGATAGAGTTTTGAGAAACGGTTTTGTAGTGTACTGTTGACGTTATTTGGCGGGATAGCTACTACTTCAGCACTTTTCTTAAACGATCATTGCCTCTCATTCAAGCGAATATACTAGTCAAAATGCATAAGTACCCACCTACGAATATGAAAATTATACCAATGGGTACTTAAGGGTTCTGTTAAGTACCTCGAATTAGTGCATCTTTAGATGTCCCTTATCCTAAAACATTACAACTTAAATTATTCTGACATCATATTTTACTTGCACTACAAGTACAGTAACAAAATACATTTTCGAAATATTCCACACACGGGTAACGCTGAATTAGAGTTACTTGAATGTTAAACGATATTCAATTAAAATGAAGGTAACTTATGATTATCCATGTTTCATTTTACTATAAGGGGCGTCCGTGGCCGAGTGGTTAGAGTCTCTGACTTGCAATCACTTACCCCTCACCGCTGTAGGTTCGAGGTAAGCCTAGGAATCTTTATGTGAGGAAGCTATCCAGCTGGCTTGCGGAACGTCGGTGGTTCTACCCAGGTGCCCGCCCGTGCACGAAAATTGCCCGGAGGGGCACCTGGGGTCTTCCTCCACCAGTGGAAGCTGGAAAGTCGCCATATAACCTTAGCTGTTGGTGCGACTATAAAATCCAATTCAATTCAATTCAATTCATTTTACTATAGACGGAACATCTGCAATAAATCGCTCAATCGTTTATGTTGCTTTATTTTTGTTGGGTTATTGTTGTTTTTTGTGGGGGTGGGGATGGGGGGTTGTTGTTTTTTTTTTTGTTTTTTTTTGTTGTTTTTATATTACTTCCTACCAGTCGTAAGACGTTTATATCTTTCAATCGACTTTGATTCATGTCATGTGTTTTATCAGCACATTTCATGTTTTCATATAAAAGGAGGGTAACTCTCTAAAGATGTGACAATTTAAACAAAAAATATATATTTTACAAACTATTGATTTAAACATATTTTATTGCCATATATGTACATTTAATATGCAATCGGGTCGGGCCACAAGTGCTACCCACATTAGTTACGGCCCTTCCCTACAATGGAGTTTTAACAAATATAATGAATGGCAATGCTATTAACACGTAAATAAACTGGATTAACTGCGACATGATATGTAGTAGAACATGTTAAGATAATAAGAAAATAGAAATAAAAAATAAAGAAAAAGTAGAAGTGGAAGAAAGAATAATGCAAAACATGTAACATTGCTCGGGTTGATTAGACAGATAAAATGTAATGGCAAACCTAAGTAAATCGATGACTATCTCTAATAATGTTTTGAACAAAATTAAAAATCAAACCATTTTCTTGTGTCTTTGTATGTGTCTAAATCACCATTCCTTCTTTCCAGCACCATGAATGCGACATTTTTAGTAGCAGTTTTGGGTTGTATTGCCTTCGTCCGTGCCGGGCGCGGGGTGTCAGCGTGATACGGTAAACAACAGTCTGGATATGGATACAAACAATCCATAATGCAAAAGAAGGTCGTGATACCGGTACCCGTTATGAAAGTGATGAAGGTACCTCTGCCACCACCACCACCGAAAATCATCCCCGTTCCCGTCGTTCCCATGGCAGTAGTTCCAAATGGTACGTAATGGTGCATCTGCACGCCCAGCTATGTGTGACCTGTTAGGCGAAAAGGGGCCTGGGTAAACCGGGATTTAGTGCGTAGACAACATTTATTAACATGTTGCTAAAGTTTATGAATGACTTCAATGATGTGAGGTGGGTGGGGTCAGGGGGATCACTGTTGCTCAGTAGATAGATAGTTTATTAGACCCAGAATCTAAATATCATTGGTTTGGGCATCAGACTGGCGGGAATAGATTTTTGTCGATGTGAATAACGTTATCATGCTAACTTGTGATGTACCGATTAATCATCGGTTCCTTGGGCATTCGATTATGATGAACGATTATAAAAGTCTATATCTGATCATCGATAAAATGAACGTATACCACAATAGCCTAAATACACACTATGCATCGTGTAATACCAGAGGATATACACAGCATATGTTAGTTATTGTGGTATAAATACAATAGAGCATGAGTCTTGCACGTGTACGGACGATAATGCACTCGCTACCGCTCGTGTATTATCTCCCCGTACACGTGCAGAACTCATGCTCTATCCTATACATATACACTTTAAATAATGTTAAAAATAGAAATAAACATTATTATCCAGAACAATACACAAATAAAAACTGATTATTACCGATGATTCATCGGTTACATCCAACGACTGTTACGATGATCGATTGTAATTTCAACCGATTGCTCATCACTAATGGTAACACCCATACTTGTTTATATGATACTGTAGGGTCTAACGCATTATCCAGAGAAGTAAAATGAAGAAATAAAGTGGGTATATATATTGTATGTTATATCATGTACTTCTTTTTCTGTAGGTGGGGGCTATGGCAGTAAAGGGGGCTATGGCAGTAAAGGCGGTTATGGCGGAGGTAAAGGAGGCGGTTTTGGCGGAGGATTTGGCGGGGGATTTGGCGGAGGACATGGCGGGGGATTTGGCGGAGGACATGGAGGAGGACACCAAGGCGGTTACGGCGGAGGTAAAGGTGGATTTGGAGGAGGTGATTTCGGAGGCTTTGGCGGAGGAGTTGGCGGTTATGGCGGAGGAATCATTCAGGGAGGATATGGTGGTGGTGGTTTTGGCGGTGGATTTGGAGGAGGATTTGGAGGCTTTGACGGAGGATTTGGCGGTTATGGAGGTGGCCTCGGAGGAGTTGGTGGCGGACTCGGTGGTTTGGGCAAGGGAGGCTTTGGCGGAGGATTAGGTGAAATTGGTGGAGGATGGAGTGGATTTGACGGAGGATTAGGTGGATTTGGCGGAAGTAGCATCGGAGGAGCAGGTGAGTTTGGTATGGTGCTGTGGGTTTTATTGGCCAACTATTCAACCTAAATGCCACAATACATTTGATCAGAAAACATCTTCTGTTAAACAATCCTGCATTTTACTTGTTGATTGACTGTTTCCAAGTTTAAACATATTTTATCTTCACACAATGACAACATGTTCTATACACATTGTTCAAAACATATTACGTTTTTGTTTATCTTGTGTGATTAAGCATTGTTTAAAATCATTATTATGGAAAATACTATGTTGCCGCAGACATTGTTAATTGCGTCTTATGTAAAATGCACATGGTATTTGTTGTTTGCTCAACTGCCATACACACACATACACACACACACACACACACACAGAGAGGAGATATAAGCCCGTACGGAGACTTTTAAATATATGTTATTCATCTATTAAGTAAGAATTAGACAGGTAAACTATTGTTGTTAAAATGTTGATAATGTTTTTGTCTTTTTAGAAATTAACTCTGACCTGAAAAATGATTGAATGAATACGCCGTTATATTTCCTTTTAAGTGTGTTTCGAAGTATGTTGATGAATGTTAAAACATATGTCAAATCGGAATATTCTAACTATTTTGACGGTCTAGATATCCTATAGAACCTCTGTTTTAAAGGGACACATGGCAATCTTGAAGTGTCTATCAAACATTGAAATGAGCATCTCGATTAATTGACACGATACCATTTTGACTTTAAACCTGCTTGCATATAATTAAATCAAATGTTAAGTGTTCCTTTTTTCTTCTTATTCTACCATAGTTTAAATATATTATTGATGCAATATAATCAAAAGTTATCAAAAATGTGCAAACATAATATGCTTGATAATATAGAGATTATTTAACTGCTGGGATCGATTATAGGGAAATCCTTCACGAGTGGTAGACGTGTGGTTCTTTTCACGAACGAGCGCACGCGAGTGAGTGAAAAAACAAAGCACGTCTACCATAAAGTGAAACATTACCCAATAATCAATCCCAGCAGTTAAGTAATCTAGTTATTACATTTTAAATTACGTTTTTTGCAAACAAATATTCGCTTTATTGAACGTTATCCGCGGATGACGTCGACGTCAGCAACATTTTACTAAACGTCGAAACGTTAGTTATTATTGTGTTCTGCGTTAGCAACGTTAGTCATTATTGTGTTCTGAGTTAGTTATAATATTCAGCGATTATGAATATTCTTGCACTGAGAAATCCCGATCTTTCACTCATAGAAATGTAATACATTTCTCATAATTAATATTAATGATTGAAAATACACAAGTAAGCTTGACAAACTAACCTAACGCCGCGAGTTTTTAAATCAAGACTGCCATGCGTCCCTTTAAGAACTATTTCCCCATATATTCGGGTGTCCACGTTAAACAACTCATGTTATAAATTGCAAATCACCAGATTTTTACACATTTCCAATTCATGACAGTAATGTATACCAAGTTGGTAACTGCAGACGAGGTTATTTGCACAAAAAGTGTTAAAGGGACACAAGGCAATCTTGATTTTTTTAAATGTCTCGGCTTCCCGTTAGTTTTTCTACATAATTTGCAATCTTTAATATTAATTTGAAGGAAAGCATAAAGCAAAGTGTTTTGGGCATATTATTAACTGTTGATTATATGGCACCAATATATTTTTTAAACCTATTGTAGAATAAGACGAAAAAATGAAATCTCATTTATTTAATTCTATGCAAGCAGGTTTAAAGGGAGTACATCAGGCTTTTCAAAGGGGTCTAGGGTTCCGACTTAAAATTGACAAATAATGATAATTTCTGTTTTAAAGCGCCTAAACATAATGAATGATCCTAAAAATGACCCCTTGGTTACAAGGAAATTCATTCTGTACAGTAATACGTGCTATCCTAGGTTACGCACCAGGGTTAATTTCAGCATTTTATGCCCGATTCAGTATTAGCTATATGGTGTATTCGAAGTTTAAACCTTAACAATAGGGTTCGAACATCATATTTTGATGGATATAAGTGTTTTATCATGAATTGGAATATTTTTATAATTTAAGATATTTCTAGAAAATTCCTGATGTACTCCCTTTAAAGCTAATTCCAATGCTTGATGAACACTTCAATATTCCCATGATTCCGTTTAACGGACGGATTACTCACTGATGGAGACATACGATTATTCTGCGAAAAGGCGGTTGACAATAATATATAGGCTGGGACCCATCCTCACGTATCGTGCAAAAAAACACTTTTGGTTTACCCGGAAAGATATACTCGTGATTTTTTGCATATCAATAGCAGAAACTGTACTCTATACGAAACCACTGTATGGATTAATGGTATTCTTTGCATTTCGTAACACCAACGCATTTTCTACGGAAGTCCATTCGTGATAAGAAAATATTGATATTTAAAGAAAAAAGGTGTACAAGTTTATTTCTTAGCGATATGATTTTGTTTTGTACATAAATAAGACATATGCACACCTAATTATATTCTGTTTATGCCAAATGCAATTTTCAATTATTATTTTTAAATCAAAAGCGGTTTAAGGATTGAAGATGGCGGGCAGATGGGTGGAGGGAGGGACGGGCATGCACCTTTTGGCTAAAGCTTTCATGCACGTTCTTAATAACTTCTGTAAATTGTTTTCGGTTAAAACCAACTTTACTGTGAAGCGTTATATCGTTAAGATGTCACTTTCTT
This sequence comes from Cyrtodaria siliqua, assembly GCA_037043455.1. Classification (NCBI taxonomy): domain Eukaryota; kingdom Metazoa; phylum Mollusca; class Bivalvia; order Adapedonta; family Hiatellidae; genus Cyrtodaria; species Cyrtodaria siliqua. The sequence goes on from JAWPHD010001940.1 coordinate 239,266, forward strand.
ACGAGCAAGACCGATTTTCTCCTTTTCAGAATAGAGTTATGACCCCTGAGTTACTTAACAAAAATGCACATTTTGGGTAAAGCTTAGGTGCAAGGTTTCTTTATCTTATTTTGGATTTTAACTAAAATTGCTGTGAAGCCTTATATCAAACAGACATCACTTCCTTACGATCAATGTGTACCTTTGCCTTTTCTAAATAGAGTTATGGCCCCTGATTATCTACGAAAATACATTTTTGTGTTGAGTTTATGTTAATTAATCAAGTTTTGTTGAACATTAAACAACATTTTGGGTGGAAATTTTATATACAAATAGGATACCAGTATATGTTAATAATATTTATGAAACATCAAATTGTTTTGTTATTTTGGAATAGAGGTATGGCCCTTAATTTACTTAGAAAATATGGTTTTGCAAAAACTATCTTGAATTGTGTAGGGTTTAAACCATATCGTTTAGTGTGAAGTCTTAATAACATTAACATACGAGGGTGCTTCAAAAAGTTCTGTCACTAGGCATATATCCTTTGAACTGGATATTACACTGAGATAAAGTAGTGTATTTATAGTACTACTGGGTTCGTTCTCTTAAATTCCACAACAAAAATGAAAGATTTCCGGTTATTTATACCCCTGAATTACCTCCCCCTACCACACCTTTTGGATACTGGCATCTCTGAACATGTCCTTGTTACAAAACGTTGTAAAACTTATTTGAATAATTCTAATGCGTTTAAATTTTCTTGTACGCCATCTGTTGTTATTCGCCTATTATCCATGAAAATGATTGTCGATAATTCGGAAAGGTCTTGCTGTAAACTAGATATGAGTGAATGCATATCCCTTAATTTTAGCGGAAATAACACTGATTTTCTTCATTTTGTTTACGGAAATGTTATAATATCTTTTAAATGTCGTGATTATTCTCATAGTATTAATATGTTTTCATATTTTTTTACAAATCCTAGTCCTTCAGTGTTTAAATTTCATATTCAACACATTATTGTAGAAATTTGCACAATGTTTAGTGAAAATATTGAACATCCAAAAACGCTATTTCAGAAAACTGCCCTTCCATTTAATATCCATTTATCATTAAATTAATTTTACATGTTAGCTTAAAATGTTAATTTCTAAGACAATGCCTTTTCATCTACCATGCTTACATTCTGAATCTTGTAATGCACAGATATAACTGGTAATGTATGAGAAATTTCAAAGGTCTTCGACAAGTACTTAAAGAGAAACAGGCATTTAAAAAAGTAACAGTCAACATACCTGAAAAAAACTCAGGACGAAAATGCCTCAGTATGTATAAGTGATGTATATTAAATGTTCCATAACTTTCGTCACACAAAAGATACAGCATTCATTTTACCATCAATGGTATTGAAACTTTCTTTCATTTGGTACCAAACATCAACACTCACAACGAGCACATAATTGTTAAAACGCGTTAGTGACAGAACTTATTGAATGACCCTCGTACTGGCAGATATTTAGAATCAGTTCGATGGTAGCTTTTAGATTTCTTAATACAGTTATGGACCTTTAATTTACCTTAAAAATAGAATAGTAGTTACTGCAATTACTGTCTTATCAAATTGTAAACTTCCAAATTGGTTCACTATTTTGTCACAGACGTTTGATTGTATTTATCAGAAAAATAACGGGTTTTTTATTGACTAGTTTCGTTGGAAGGCGATTGAGCGACGTCATTGTTTGGGTATGACGTCTGACAGAGTTTCTCCAAAACATCTTGAATAATATCTAAATGATTTATTTGAATTTTGCACTTTTGTTACATATGAACATTAACTGTCAAACCAACATTGGTGTTTCTGTGACCTTGAGTTTCAATTCTAGGTTCTGATTGATTGAACAGGCAACTTCTGGTTAAGAACTTGAATATTTTCCTACGGTTTGTATCGCCTTGATCCATGGGACGCAATGTATTAAATAGTGTAATAGAATCATGTTTACAGTTTAAAACTATAAGTATCACTAAATGTGATCCATATCCTATTTCGAGTCAGAAACAAATTATGGTATAAAAGTCGAGAAGGAAATATAACATTCACAGAACACAATCAATCAACCAAACACACGTACTTGAAACAAACACCAATCACAAGGATAGAAAAGAGCAAAGTATGCGAAATGGCAAACTCAAACGGTTGAAATATGGGTACCTCCTTGGAATGGTCAGTGACAATATGGGTACCTCCTTGGAATGGTCAGTGACATAAAGGCTGCTGGGGTTAAACCAGGTTCTAGAGTGCACCATACCTCACTCTTACCCTATTTTCATTCCAGTAAAATTCGACCAGCCAGGCTATAACCCCTTACAAACTAGGAAGTATGAATAGCAATTAGTAGGCAATATAAGTATAACACAAAATGATCATGTATATATGAATAGAAATTCCCAGAAAGCCACAAAGCAAATACTTGTCAGAAGCCGGGACAAAAAAAGAATGATGACGATCAGACAATATTAAATCAAAAATTAGGCCTATTTAGGTAGAAGCACATGCATTCATTACGATATATAGTATTGAAGGATAGAGATAGAGAGCAGAAGAAGGCCCTTTACTATATACATATACTATAACTATATTCTTTCTAGCCTTCTATATTATATATCATAATAAATTCCTGTGAGTAGAAGTAGGGTTCAAAATCAGTCGGGTCATCGCACCATTAATTGTAAAGCATTGTGGCGAACTGTAAATGGGTCAACATCTAAACATGCAGTGCATTGCATAATGATAGGGTCATGTCCTATTTTGTTATGTTTGTTAACAAGTTTAGCACAGATTGTATGAATGCGATGATGACCAATAATCTTAAAAAGTCTGTGCATACAGTCACCACAGTATTCACGTTGTGACAGACCTTGTAGCAGAAGTATTCTGACAATACTTTAAGTAAATCAGAGTTATGATAATAAACCTTCGCAAAGGTTTGTTCGGATATAAAACTCAATGAAGCACTTTTAAAGCTGGAGTAGATGAGAAGCAAAACAAACTTCCAACTATGTACGGTATTCCTAATTTACAAAAACAGCCTAATAAAGCACACTTTCTTCCTATTTCTAGTGTCTGCATCACTACAGACATCTCCAAAGGTATAACGTCCTGCCTTACTGCCGCTGTAGATCACGTAACACAATATTGAGCTAAAGCTTATGCTAACTTTTGGAATAATATATTTTGGTCGTTATTACTTTCTTGAAAACGAATGCAGTAAACGTCACGCAAACCTTTTCAAATATAAGCTTATTGCTCTTATTCAATATTCATTTTAGTGAATAAACACTAATGTTTGCTCAGCATTATACTGCGGTAGAATAAAATGTATTCTTTGGCATATCACTCCGCCATTAACACAATCAAAATGGACTCTACCATTGCGTTTTCCATAGGGTTGCATTATATCTTTTGTTCTTACCATCACTTTCTAAAATTTCATAGCTCTAAACAGCCTACCTAAAATTAAAGTACTAACCTAAATTCATCAAAAATGTCCAAAGTAAGCGGAGTTCCTCTCGATTGTTTACCACTCAGCACCACCCCATGGCATTAATGGTGTCAGGTCGCGGAGATGATTTCTGATAACCATTTTGATATTTTAGCTATGGTCATGTGACAAATTATGACGTAATCGCAGACTATTTTCTAAGACGTTGACAGAGTCACATGGTGCTCCTGATAAAGATTGGGTAATGATCACTGTTAAAAGGCTTATCAAAGGAGGTTGTCACCTTATTATTTTGCAACGCACTGCATGTTTAGTGGTTGACCCATTTACGGTTCACCGCTTTGCTTTCCGCTTGATTGTGCGATCGCCGGAATAATTGTGGACCTATGATGACGCCTACCGAAATCCTGAAAGGATGGTAACGTTCGATGGTTGTCTTTAATATTGTCTAGTCGTGCCCTTAACAGTGTCAAAATTGAAATGGTCTCTCTTGTCATAGAGTTGGCTTATTATTTCTCAGTTTCAATCGCGAGATGTAAATCGAGTAAAGAAGATATAGCAACTATGAGAAATATTAGCTTTTTTGAGGTGAAGTTCTTTGGAAAGAAAGTATATGTAGTAAAGAAAAGAAAGGGTTGTAATGTCCAAAATATCATCCATATACAACGAGGTATAATAAAAGGCTTCAATTACATCTGCCTAAGCGTATCTGGTAGAAGACTAAACATGAAGCCTCTAACATAACAAAACAAAAACAAATCTGCAACAAGAGTTGCACATTTCGTTCTCATTTGGGATTCCAACAATTTGTCTATAAACATTAGTGTCATACTTAACTAGTTCCATATGTGTAAAAAATATTATCTTATATGAATATAAATGCTTCGAAAACAACTACGTGACAAGTCCACATAGTGTAATTGTCCAAAACCCTTCAACTAAATATTAGTGAGAATCAGAACTCGTTTACTGTAGTTGCCGTGTACTCAGTCTGAAATTTAAATATTTGCAAACATCAAGGGCGATAACTTGGTAAACCACTCCTCAATTGTTCTCATTGTCAAACACAACCGAGACCTTAATAATATTACCCCAAAAAGCATGGAAAATCAAATGCTATTTATTATAATCATCGTGAAAACAATCACGCTCCTTAGTCAGAGGACGATATCCTCTTTGTTCAATAAGAATATTACACAGTAATTGATGATATTTCAAAGCAAAGTATGAAACAATCAGACGATGGAATTTTTCGACAATTTAAAGCAATAACTTGATACTCGTCTAACCTGTCTGAAATCCGTTTGATATAAAGTTAAAATCGAAACCAATTTATTTAATGTATTGTGTACGAAAGCTAAAATTTGCATTTTTGCAATAATCAAGGGCAATAACTCAGTAAGGCAGGTGTCAATTCTGCTCATTGTCATCTTGTCAAAGTTCATATTCATATAAAGTCTCACACTAAATAATGTGAAGATCGGAATCCGTTTACTAAAGTAATGTGTGTACTCACGCTAAAATGTGCCTATTCTTTCAATAACCAAGGGTAATAACTCTTTAAAGAAATTGTCAGTTTTACTCAGTATTGATCTTGTCAAAGGCCTTGTAGGTATAAGGCCTAACACCATACAACATTTAGTGGAAATCGGAAACCGTTTACTGCAGTTATTGTGAACACAAGAAATTCGCATTATCCCTGGCACAAGACAAAACAAAATTCATAAAAGGTCTATAACTCTTGTTAAAATTAGTAAAGTGTAACATAATCAGGTCTTGATTCTGTAGTTTGATATTTCATATACACTTATAGGTTTCAAATACTGGAACTGTATTTGCCTAAAAGGACGTGGGCAAATTACTTTATTTTCCTTTGAATGTTTGTTCAGCGATTTTCATATATTGGCTTGGTTCGAATGGGTTACCATAGAAATCGCGATGCTGTTACGAAATGCAAAGTATGCCAGAAGTCCATACAGTGGTTTCATATGTACAAGACCCCCATCTGTTAATATTTAAAAAATCAGGAGTATATCTTTCCGGGTAAACGTTTTCGTTTTTTTCAGGCTTGGGTCCCCGCCTAATAAATAAACGGCTCGCTTATCAATAACATGCGATGACGATGTAAACAGGGGTTTTAAAAAAGGGGTCTTAAATGCATCCTCCATCTCAAAATACGTTAACTGAACGCTTATACTTTTGTTCTGTAGGGTTTGGAGCTGGTTGGGGTGCCGGAGGTGGATTCGGAAACGGATTCGGTTCTGGTGTTGGTGTCGGCAGTGGCTTCGGTACAGGTAGGTTCATTCGTTTTATGTTTTCGGCACCCTAGAGCAACTTCGAAATAACACGTGTCTGTTACATAAATGGTAATAATCGTTGTGGATACAGCAGGCTTTTCATGGTGGTCCATAATTGATAAATATTCAGTCATAGATATTTCAAATAACATTGAATAAAGCTACACTTCTAATCGGCACATATACGTTATTATATGACCTGAACACCTGGACACAGTTTTGATGAACAGTTTTGTAATTTAGCCGTTATTTGGCGGGTTAGTTTCTTTATGTATGTTAAAGGGAATGTAGCGACACAGCCAAACAAACACTATTATTGAGAGTTCTGAAGGTGAAAGAATTATCAAAATCGGATGATGAACAAAAAAAGATATGACCATTTAAAGGTTGTTCTAAAACGTATATGGAAGCCGCCATTTTTAGAACTATGACACCATAGTTCCGTATTACCATATATGGAATATTGATAAATATCATTTAAAAAGAAAATCACTGCAAATGAATCCGTTTTTTCACTGGTGATATAAATCATTATTGCCATTAAGTTTGACATTTTTTTCATACAGTTGTTTTCTTTTTTCCATATAAATCAATAAATTTCCTTATTCATAAATATTCCATATATGGTCATTTAGAACCGTGATGTCATAACTCTCAAAATGGCCGCTTCCATATCCGTTTCAACAGAAACTTCAAATGATCATATCTTCTTTGTTTATCATCCGATTTTGATAATTATTTCACCCTTATTTAAATATTTCAAAACTCTCAATAATAAAGATGGTTCGGCTGTGTCGCTACATACCCTGTAAGCCCAATTGTATTCTCTAAATTCGTGGTTAGTTCCAAGTTTAGACCTAAACTACGGGATATAAGATATCTTGATAATTATGAAAGTGTAATCATAAACTGGAACATTTTTTAATTTAAGAATTTTTCTAGAAAAATGCCTTATGTACTACCTTTAATGCGATAGCCGATTACTATTATATTCTATTCTAATACACCCGAACTATATAGCCTAGTTTAAAATATCTCGTTATATTCAACGATATATCACTGTAACATTTGCAACGTTAGGAGGATAAGCAAGGCCATGCGAAAGATATCACTGTAACGTTTGCAATGTAAGGAGAGTAAGCAAAGCAATGCGAAATATTTCAGATGTGTGCGTTATTTTCACATTTTAGGGGTATTAGAATAGAAGTATAAATATTTCAGTTTGCTGATACCAACTTCTTTGCAACAAGGGCGATTGCCTTGATATATTTTAAAAGGACCACACAAAAGCAAGGTCGTGTATGTTTTGTCATGTGTTCATGTACCAAATTCAGCCAAATCATTCACAACAGCGTGTTCAATAGGGGTGGGTGGTGCGGATGTATATGTATCTTGCATTCAATATTTAACCCGAGTGCTCGTGTTAGTGGGTGTTATAAAAATGTTCATTAAAGGGACTGGAGGCGATCTGGATGAACTACGGAAATATCATAAGTGTTTCAGTTGCACATTGACTGCGCAAAAGTATTCACATGACAAAGCCCAATATATTGAAATATTGTTTATGTTTCGTCCGGAAAACTCGACGGCTCGAATAGTATGTCATGTAAAACTCATTACTATTACTGTTGAGGATAACGACATGACTGTGTTGCAATCTAACTGCACGCAATGAGAACCCCATGTGAAATATTATTAATGGTTTAACAACAGAAACGCATTCTATGTGTCGAGATTTTAAGACCAAACATTTTCATAAAAAAAAAATCGAATATAATATGAGTTATTTAATTCAAATGCACATTTTATTGAAACCAAAGCACATTTTATTTATTGCAATAGCACCAGTTACTTTCAAGATCGCTTCTAGTCACTTTCATTCATCTGTAGTTTCCAGATCGATGGTGACTTTGTTATTATCAGATGTAATAAACTATGTCAATACTGCATTGCGTTGACATATTTATGTGTGTTTGCTGTATAAAAACATCGATTTTAACTATTGACGAGCTACGCACCTGTCCGTTATTACGTAACTGTTAAATAAAGGATAAACTAGCACCGTAGAATCTTTATATGTTTTACCTTTCATTAGCACAGCTTGGACACCGTGTTCAGTTTATCCTTTGTTTCAGGTGCTATCTCCCTCGCATCAAAAGAGCAGTGGCAGAAAAACAATAACGTGGCTCCATCGTAAATGGAGTTTCTACGATAGAATTTGCAGCAACTCTGCAGTTCAGGGAGAGAAGGTTCTAGGTCCATTTTCCTTATTTTATCTCGATGTACATGGAAGATGAGCCTGGCATGTGCATGCCTGTTATGCGCCATATAACCCTTCCATGTGTTGGTGCGCCTTAAACCCAATTCAATTCAATTCAGTTTATCCTAATCCAGATTGGCGTGCGAAAATATTGCGAAAGTGTCACTTTATTCTACATGATATCTAAATAAGAGAGGTGACCTTGACCACGTCATCCGTCCCATAATACGTTTACTGAACTCGTTTACTATGATTTCAGGTTTGGGTACCGGTTTCGGCAATGGTTTTGGCTCTAGCTCTCTTAATGGGGTAGTAGGCAGCGGATTCGGCACTGGCCCTATAGCTGGAACATCGGCCTTTGGCACTGGTTTTGGAGGATCAGGTTTCGGCGTAGGAAACGGTTTTGGAGGAAACGGTTTTGGAGTAGGAAACGGTTTTGGCGGGTCTGGATTCGGCGGTGGCGTTGGAGGATCAGGTTTTGGAGGAAACGGAGCTGGATTCGGTGGTGGCTTGGGAGGAAACGGTTTTGGAGGGGCTGGATTCGGTGCTGGCGTTGGAGGATCAGGTTTTGGAGGAAACGGGGGTGGATTCGGTGGTGGCTTTGGAGGAAACGGTTTTGGAGGGGCTGGATTCGGTGCTGGCGTTGGAGGATCAGGTTTTGGAGGAAACGGGGGTGGATTCGGTGGTGGCTTCGGAGGAAACGGTTTAGGAGGGGCTGGATTCGGTGATGGCTTTGGAGGATGAGGTTTAAACAACTTTGCAGGATCCTCATTCGGACCTGGTTTTGGAGGCCAGTGGGGCAATAGTGGTTTTGGAGGGAGCAATGGACTAGGTTGATAGCTATTGTATAAAATAAAATGAGCATAAAAAACAAAAACATAAAAAAGCCACCAAGTGGTTTGGCAGAAACCTGAACCACACAAAAAACATGCCTTATGTTCTAACTCCATTGGTTTAGGTCACATATTATGATGAAGATTGCAGTCAATTTAAAATTGACCAATACTGCCTATATGTAAATCTTAATTCCAAATCATGTTTAACTCGGAACATGCGTATATTCATGCAAATTAACATGAATTATAACGTTTGTTATTTTGACAAAATGTAAAGGACTTTGACGGAAAAGATGTGATTAAATTATGATGTAAACATATTGTGTTTGACGGTGTATTTTTGTATACGTAGTGGGAATGGTGGTTTTGGCGATGACTTGCTCAATGCTAAAATTGTGCTTACTTCACGCATATAATTATGAAAATAAGATGTCCACTATGTTGGTTTATATACACTGTCTTCTAAAATGTCTCAAAAATAGAAATAGTCACTCATTTCCTAGCTGTAAAGCAAATAAAATGGACATTTATATCAAAATAAAATTAAAGATTTTGCATCTTATCAAGTTCCGTACAGGTAAGAAAAGCAAAATGAACGCTATTGATATTGATCAATACAAAGTCATATAATGATAGTTAACGCACCTTGTTGGTTTACGCTTAACGTTGCTAAAAAATGTATAGATAGGACAAGGTGTCGGACAACTGTTTTTCAATAACAGAGATAATTTACTTTTTTTTTTAACACAAGCCATATATAAAAATAAACTGCTAAAAAAAAGTCAAAAGTTAAAGTATTTCTTGACTTAAAATACAGACCTACAGCAAAAATTCGATTTGTTTAAAGAGTGGGACATTTTATAAGACAAAGCTTTTATCCCGTTGCAAACATGCCGCGTTTTTTGGCCTTAAAAATCATGTAAAAACATACAATTAAGAAAAAAACTATTTTTATTTGAATATTTTTGGTGTATTTACTCAAGTACATAACAACTAAACAATGGTTATTAAACGCATTGACTTGTAATTTCGTTCCTTGGGACATTTCAGCCATTTTTCATTTTCTTGCCTGTTTTTGCTTTTTCAAACGGTACATAGATCATACGTCATGACGTCATGGAACGGAACAGACGTCATTTAAAGAATATCAAGATTTCATACTAAATCCCGTGCAATTTACGCAAATATTTATTCTTTACTCTAGAGAAGGAAATGTAAAGCGGGACATCAACATTTTGGCGTTAATTTCAGCAGTTCGCATGTTTGATCAATTACAAAATCCCAGTGTTATTGATAGTGTTGTCAGCACTCCATAAAGAAAACAATTGCCTTTGCAGTGATCTATAACACTTCATATATGATATATGTAAACAAAACAAAATGGAGATAGCTCTTTTAATGAAGCGGTCGGCATTTTTCGAAGTGACACCGGTATTACTGAATGTAATCCGATTATCTAATTGATTATTTAATTCAATTTTTGTCTGATCATTCTGTTAAACATATATTGATGAGTTTTCTCACTATATGGTGTCAAAAGATTTCATTCCATTTAAATGATATGATATAAAGTGCAACTTGGGTAACTGGGAAACGTATACGTTTCATTACGTGGTCCCGGCTTAATTTCATTAAGCGACTGGAAAGCTTATAGTAGCAGGATTTTATAACGGATAGTTCGACAATAAAACATGTTTAACCTATTTGTTTATTGAACAATTGCGATGACCTTTTTAAAGTTACCTATTGAATTTACAATATGCAAACTTGTTAAGCCGAAAATAAGGTTTTATTTCATACCCCAGCCATCCCCATTTTCGCTTCTTGGAGTAGGGGTTTATGGGGTATGAATGGTAATACTAGGACCACGTAATGCGTTTAGTGTAATGCCGACGAGGTTCACGTTTATCTTACATCACATTTAGATGACGTTCGTTATGACTCAATTACGTGTAATGGTATTGTCTAGACCAGAATGCTATCAATCAAATGACATTTGGTCTGAACTTTGCTTTCTATAGTTGATTTATTGTTTTGTTATATAATGTTTAATCATCAAAACACATGAACTGTGAGAGTGTTATACAACCATGACTTCAGGAGTATATTACAATTATACTGTATTAATCATGTTAATAGGAACATACGAAGTGAATTTGATTTTAAAGTCGCACCAACAGCTAAGATCTTATGGCAACTTTCCAGCTTCCACTGGTGGAGGAAGGCCACAGGTGCCCCTCCAGGTAGTTGTCGTGCACGAGAGGGCACCTGGGTAGAATCACTGGTGTTCCGCTAGCCAGCTGGTGGGCTTCCTCACATAAAGATTCCTAGGCCCCTGAGGGATCGAATCTTCAGAGGTGAGGGGCAAGTGAATGCAAGTCAGAGATTCACACCACTCGGCCACGGACGTCCCGATACACAATGCGAATCGTATATAACAGAATTATGTAGATATATCATTCTTGATGTCTCTTACAATTACTCTAATGTCATGGACTGAGAAACAGTCACGTATGTGTGAATACTTTGAACTATTCACTCATTTTCGGTTTGATTTTCGATTTTCAGGTTTATAGTCTCTTTTTCAGTACTCTCCGTAGTCAGCGGACGTATTTACCACTTCGTTTCAAATACGCGCTGACATATTTGCTATTGATCTTTTGACCGACCAATCAGTGAATCAGGATATTTAACAATCTAGCGATACATGCCAATATTTTTGATTGGTCGATCGCTGTTCACATTTACGCCTTATAACTAAATTTAGAGGTGTTCTCCGACACAGTGAATACAAATGGCGTTAAGAAACAGTTCACATTTCGTTCACAATCATCGTTGAAAAACAGTTTTAAATTTATCGCTAGAAAGTTTAATTATATTGAATTAAACGCATTTCAAAGACTAGACTGGAATCAATTTTATTACTTAGATGTGACGTTTTCATGTGTTGTAATGTAAAAACAGAAGATTGCTATTCCCTTTAACATCGAGAAATCCAACTATGTTAGAATCGATTTTTACGGATGGCGAGAGGTATTCTGTATTGGTCATACCCAAGAATAAGTGGGAGGTTTGCCTCCACCACAAAATCAAAATACCGAAGGTACTGAGAGCATGGTGAACTATGATTTGTTCATCCATGTAATGGAAGTTTTCTTTGCAATCACGCATGACATGGATGGACTGAACATGTGTCAATTCTTCTTAATAATAATACATCATTGCATGTAATAATACATCAATGCATTGTTTAATGTATCTGGAAGTAAGGCGATTAAAACAGGATAAGGTAAGGTATATACAGGAATAAAGAAGGGAACAAAAGGAATGATTGGTTATATGAAAATTAATCTCCGAAACGCTTCATCATATCTGAACCATATCTTCACAGGTGTTAAAGTGCATCGAAAAACATCACCTGTCATCACCTGTCAACGTTTGAGTCATAATAAGTTAATATAGCGTCAAAAAGGTCAAGACAGCTAATATTGCCAATTCAATGGGAGGTAATTCATAGAGCCTTTGACCGACATAGATGAATTAAAATAGGAAATAACCTTGCATTTATATCGACATACGATGCAAGTATGATTAAAATCAAATGAACGCGAGTGCAATCTGAAAGACAGCCACATCCCCCGCTGCACATAGATTTATAATATACAAATCTATATGAGCTCATTTGATTTTAATCTCATAACTCGGAGTATCCCTGGTCTCGGGGTACCGTTGTTATTTATTCTCACAACTCGGAATACCACTGGTCTCGGGATTCCGTTGTAGTTCATTCTCACAACTCGGAGTACCACTATTCTCGGGATACCGTTGTGATTTAATCTCACAACTCGGAGTGAACATGATGTTCATACACAATTATTTCGTTGTTATATTTTTCAACCATGGATGTGAACATGATGTGAAGGCCCGGGCCTTTTGGCCTAATAGGTAGCTATGCTACTGAGAATTTCACGATTCATATCCCTAATTGTAATTTTTACGTGGATTTTCGACAAATCGTTTGTTGACAATAATCACCAAAGTCACGGTAAATTCCGTTTACTACCTTAGACCTAAACAAGAAAGTGTTTTGTTGCCTGTCACCCAACCGAATCGCCGTTTTTACCCCCGACACATCAACTTTTTACCCCTTCGTTTTTTTGCAGCTTTGTTTTGTTTTTAAACATATTTGTGTCTTGGCCTTAACAGAATATAGTTCAATAAGTTTTGCATGTAATATGAAAATTGTAATAAATGGTAACATGTTTGTGTTTAGATCTACTCTTGTTTCCCTCAATGCTACAGTCATACGTTCGAGTCCCGCTTGTTCCACGTTTGCACATTGACAAATGTTTGACAGCTACTTAATAACGCGCGGAAAGACTGTGGTTCTACGAGTTTGTTTCAAAAGAGTTTGTTTCAAAACAGATTAGGTCTAAATCTATCTCTACTAAATTGAAGCATAGATAAATATCGGAAAAATCTTTTAAAAAATCCACCCAATCTCCACACACACACCCACACAATTTTGTTTCCGACTTAAGTCTTAAAGGGAGTACATCAGGCTATTTATGGGGGTTTAGGTGTCCGATTAAAATTGACAAATATTAATATTTTTTATTCTACATGACCAAAACATAACGCCACCTTAGAATTAAAAGGTCCTATCTGCATTTTTCATACTTTCGAGATAAATGAATTTTAAGGTTTGAACATTTGTAACAAATCAGGGAAATACTTTACAAAGACACTTTTTGGTGGTGATATATGTTATATTCAAATCTTCAATTACACATATATTTCATTTGTCGATAATCAATAAGTCAATAGATATAATCGATAATGTAAAAAGGTCCTTTTACCACAAACCCTTTTCAAGAATTTTTTAGAATAAAAAGGTCCTATTTGGCAAATAGGCCCTTATTTCATGAACTGATTTTCATAAAATATGTTGAAATATAGGTGTAAAAGGTTCTATGTGACATATAAGTCCTTTTACTATGAACATAAATACAGCATATGTTCGATAAAAGTATACAAATAAGGGCATTATTACAGATAGTCAATGTAATCTGAGCATACAATCAAGTATGTTTGAACAAATATATGTAGATTAATGATTTACTGTCTCTGTCTTTAAAACTCATTAATGCTATTCACTCAGAATCAGAATCAGAATCATCCATATCCGAAAATTCCGGAATGTTGTCTTTGCATTTGCTGTTTGTTGGTAGTAAAATGAAGTATCCATAAAAGTCATCTGGAATGATCCCTTTTTCGCAAAGATTTACCAAGTCTTTCTTTTTTTGGGTAGACACGGGAAGCCGTGAAGTAAAACACATATCCATGTCAGAATCATCTGCCGGCCACGTGTTTATTTGCATGAAATTACCAGCTTCGAATGTATAGTTCACTAACAAAATCTTAGGATGCTCTTTCTCCACTCTGATCCAGCGCACATTCAGCCAGTTAACCTTTGTTCCAGTAATAGATGTTTGAAGATTTAGAATGAGATTCTTCACAAATGACTTGAAGTCAAGAACGTGGTCGTATCTCATAGTGACTGTGAGATATTGGTTGGTTTTCCTTGACATACATATTACAGTACTCCACTGTGAAGGCACATACACAGATGTCCTTTTCTTTGACTGTTCTATTGGTGAATGGACAGAATCATATTCCATTTGGCTGTGACCCGACTGTAAAAACTTGTGGTTGATGGCCTTCAACTGTGGTACTTTGGTAATGTTGTACAAATATGTGGAGGTTGCTTTACGGTCTCTCATGTCTTTCCCTTGAAATGTCCCATGCTTTTTTCTGTCCTATGTCAAGTGTTTTACGAAAGAACTGAGAACAGACCCATTCATGTTTCTCTCCAAAAGCAAGGTGATACTGAAGTGACTTTTGTTTTCTCCCAGTTGATTTACGGCATGATGTGTTTTTTGTAACAACATCACAAATGAAGCATCGTTGTCGTTCAAAGTTTGGAAGGGCGTAGTACATATAAAATATTTCTTGTCGTTCAGGTTCACTAAATTTAGGACTGCATTTAAATCTACAACGGTCACAGTTCGGAGGTTTTACACGTTTCCCTTCCACAGTTTTCCCTGTCTGGAATATATATTGTTTACCTTCACATCTACTTTTCTTACGAACATTTGCTTTCCATGCACTTTCATTTCTTTTGCTTTTTCTGCTTTAGGAGGGCTCTCGTAGTCGGCTCCCTTGTGTGGTGTAACCGGTATTTCATTTGTATTTTCTGATCTTTCAACAGTCATATTTTTGCTTGGTATTGTATGTACAGGATTTGGTTCCTCGTTCATTTTTGACTTTTAAGATGGCTGAACTGTAGCTGATTTAGTTGCATCATAGTGTTCTTCTTGTCTTATAGACAGGTAGGCTATTTCAATGTGCTTATATGAACTGTTTTCAATCCACTCAGATGGTTTAATGTTAATGATTGGTGTTGCAAGGGAACTAAAGAATATTCTAAGGATGCTGTTATATTTATCAGCAACATCTAATGGTAAACAGTCTGCAATGCTTGCATTCCACTGACCACTTCTTCTCATATCAAAACTTCTTTTATAAATTCATCACTTTTATTTCTTTCCTCCATACCAAATGTAACAAAAACTGAGTAGCGGTCTTTATTTTGTGACATGTAATCACAAATCGAATGTAAATGTATCAATTTCCGTCAAAGCATGGTCCTGTACACTTCTCGCAACAGCAGCAAAGAAACAATTTCCATCTGAAGCAACATCTATGCGTTTCCTTTCATTACACTCAAGAAGTTGGTCTAAGCGAGCTTCGTGTAGATTTCTGGTGTGAGCCTTAAGTGATTGTAATTTTCTACTTAAAAGCATAGCTTTTTCTACGTCAGTTAATTCGCTCTATATCTGTTTTCTTTTCCTCCCTTCTTTCAATCCTTTAATTGATTTCTTAAGCTTTTCCAGTAACACATTCCCTTTTGACTGTCTTGGCTTTTGCTTCAACTTGGATGACTTACATACTGTTGTTTTTTTCTACCAGGCTTTGTTACACTCACCTTTGCAGTATTTTCTTTCCTTTCCTTTTGTAAGCAATAATTCACCTGCCTCAGAATCAGTAGAATTAACATTGTCTTTATCTGGGTTGTACGATATATCCTGAGTATTGTCATCAGAAAAGACACTTTCTTCTTCAATCAGTTTTCTCTTTACTGGTTGCTTTGTTTGTCCTTTCAATGTTTTCGCACGTAACTCTGCCAATGGTACATTATCATCAGATGAGCTATAATAGTCTTGGTTCGTGCCCTCGTGTGCCGGATCATTAACATCAATGTCCTCCTGTAACGGATCATTAGAACCATTTTCCGCTTGTGCCGTGTCTTCAACTCTGATTTCCTCATGTGCTAGATCATTTACAACTATTTCTTCGTCATTTACACCAATGTCCTCATGTGCCGGATCATTTACACCAATTTGCTCGTGTATCGGATCATTTACACCAATTTGCTTGTGTGCTGGATCATTTACACAAATTTGCTCGTGTGCTGGATCATTTATACCAATTTTCTTTTGTGCCAGATCATTATCTCCGATCTCCTCGAGTGTTTGATTAGCCTCTCCTATAGTGATACAATTAGAGAAACATCTAGTATTCGAATATTACACACAAACTGATTTAATTACATTAATTTTATTTATCAATTTATTTAATATATTATAAGATATCAGCAATTTTTGTTGTTTTACAAAGTTATTGGAACAGGAAAGGAAATTGTTGAATATCCCTCATATAGATTACCTGCCATGTCACTCTCAGTACTAATACTAGCATACAACTCCTCATCTGACCATTCCCAATCACCATTGTTGTTCTGTAAGAGATTTAAGAATAGATTCAGTAGTTGGGACAGCATTAAAATTACTTTTAGTCTTTAGTTTTAGACTTATGTTGGTGAAAAAATAGTCAATAATAATTTCAGTTTATAGCATTATGCGAACCTAAAACATTTATTGTAATGGGTAGGGTTTATAAAACTGAAATTCTTAAATAATGTGATTACATTAAACTAATTACAATATAGAACTTAGAAAACAATCTTCTTACTAGTTTTAATTTGTAAAAATAAATAATTATAACATACCTTGCTTGCATAAAAATCAACCATACTTCCTCATCCATGTGCTAATTATTAGCATTATGTTAATTTTATCTATTGTGGAACAAAATAATCTCTTATCAAAACAATTCCGGGGAAATGCTACACCAAATCTGTCATAACTGAATTAATGTTTGATTAACAACATGCAGGTTTGGTAGAACTACTTGGAATAAAAACGGCCTATATGCCAAATAGTTCCTTTTACCTCAATAGATATGAAAATCATTGAAAATTGTTTGGAATAACAAGGGCCTGTTTGACAAATGGGTCCTTTTACCACAAAACTACATACAAATACATCCTTTTACCGCTAACTTATTTATGTAAAGGTAGATATGACCATTGTATTCTGACTCATATCTGTTGCTATGACAGGAGTACAGGTTAGATAATTTTACAGGAGAAGCACATGATTAAATCAGACTGAAATATGCAAAATCTAAATTTTGGTCAAAATGTTAGATAGGCCCTTTTAATCCTAAGGTGGCGATAATGAGCCTACCAAATCTTTAATTTGCAAAGAAATTCATTCTGCTCAGTAATACGTGCTATCCTAGGGAATGTACCAGGGTTAATTCGTGCGATTCCACCCTAGCTATATGGTATTCTGAAATTGTAGACATTAACAAAATGGTTCTTGCTTCACATTTTGATTGATGTTTTATATCGTGAACTGGAACAATTTTATAATTTAAGATGTTTCTAGAAAAATCCTGATGTACGCATTTTAAGACCATTGGGCATGAATTAAACAAACTTTTACATAAAAAAAATATAATTAGAATAAAAAAATGGGTACTGCTCAGATTCGAACCCATCCCGCTCGCTTTATAGTTTTCTGGGACTGCTGCTCTCCCGACTGAGCTATCAATTTTACAAATTGTGATGAACTATAAGGGACTTATTCTAAAACCGGAGTGTCCGAATAGACCCGAAGTCTAAATATAGTCAATAGGGATAAAATGACGTCATATATACCCAGTCTGATATTCGGTCTCGCCGACACGATTGGCACAAGTATTCAGGATTAATTTACTACCGAATCAGTCATTTTAACTTCATAGCAAGGGAAGTAAAAACTTAAGAATATTACACAGCGTACTACAAAGTAAGCTAAAAATCTTATTCCGGAGAATGCGCAGCAACAACTTTTTACAAAGGATAGTAGCTTATGCGATAACCATTTCTGACCAAACCTATTAAATATTATATGAAGACTATAAAGGCCCTGTATATTTCTTAAATATATAAATCCAAGAAAGATGGGAGATATGCGTTTGATGGTGTTGCAAGAGAATTAAATTATAAAATTAACTGGTTACAAATCTCAATACACTATCCTAGGAGAACAATACAGCGTATGAATACATATTAGGCAAGGTCACGTGATGATTGATCTATTTATAGCAATAGATGAAATAGCTACATAAACAATCTATAACTTAAACAATGTATCGAGGAAATTATTTGAAATTTCTGAATGAAATTACCTTATTTGTATCCGCACTAGAAAAGATGAAACACCTGTTAAAATATGGGTCTTCTTTTTCAGGCAATGCGTCGATTTATCAGTGAGGCTGTAGTTAGGATTCGTGAAAAAACACTTTTACTAAACCTTGGTGAACAAGCTCACCATGCTAAAAATGACCCGTGAAAATAATAGCAAAGTAAAGAAGCATGCATTGCTTTCGAGAAAAGAGATCCAGGTTTATGTCCTGACAGAGACCTCTTGCACACGTAAATAGCAGTATGTTTCTAGTCATGTTCTTGTATGTATCATATAACACATGGTCGTCGGAACTGACATTAGGTTACATGCTGTACCTCTGAAATTAGGATTAAGGATATGGTCACTGAACTTCTTTTGTATTGGTACAGGTGTAATCTTTTAATTGAAAATAACCCCTTTCAGAATAAATGGTGTACTCTATCTATCAGTTATTGGAAGTTAGAGTATGGCACACATATGAAATGGACATGCTACGAAACAAATAATGTATGGTCTCATCCCGTTGGTTGTTTCAGATACCTCGATGGACTTCTTCTCGATATTTAAACCGACCAACTCGATGAGACCATACTCTTTCTATTACCATGTGAGTACATGTGTAATTTGGATAATGTCGTACAAGTTTCAACCAAAATAGAGATACAAAGTCGAGGCGTCTGATTTAAGAAATAGAACATCGTTTACTATGAATTATCGTTTAATATATCACGGTTTGGAGTTCAATTGTAAACAATAATTTCACGAGCCCGAAGTGCGAGTGAATTATTGTTTACAATTGAACAACAAACCGTGATATATTATAGATAATTCACCGTAAACGATGTTCTATTTCTATTCTAATACCCCTAAAATGTGAAAATAACGCACACATCTGAAATCTTTCGCAATGCGCAATGCTTATTCTCCTAACGTTGCAAAAATTACAGTGATATATCGTTCAATATAACGAGATATTTTAAACTAGGCTATATAGTGCGGGTGTATTAGAATTTTTAGTTATTAGAGAATATCACAAGTTCCCTTTATTTTATTGAATAATGTGCACAAATGAAGTGATATGATAAAAAAGGATATTACAGTTGTGTTCTTTTCATGAAAAAAAAATAATAAAAAATATATATTAAATCGATATATAAATGCATTATCAGAGGTGCAATCTGTGTGTAACTTAATATCTATTATTTGAATGTTGATTAGTTTTAAACGTATTTATTTTACATCGATTGCGAAACAAGTTTTTGAAACTTAGATTAATCACTCTCGATGGCTTCCTGGGTAGAGCCATTACTCAGCAATGTGGATTAATTATCTTGCTGAAGGATAAATAACGTGGCTGCGGCGAGGATCGAACAAACGACCTCTCGATCTGGAGTTCGGCGCCCTACCACAGGACCACGCACTCCACTATTTGAATGTTGATGTATGGCTAATCAACACACAGGTTATTAAGAGCTACCCCAGAGAAAGGGGAATGATACATATTAGTTCGGGAGCCTGACCAACTTTTACTGAAATATGGATCTCTGAGGATAGGCACCAATACGCACACCCTCCCCCCGCCCCATCCCCACAAAACACACACACACACACACGAAAACTATCTGAACCATTCATATACCCTACTGTAAATACTGCTGATTTAATTAGGGCTAAATATTACATATTTGGCGATATGAAAGATCACAATTGATATATGCATAAATCAGTATATTGGCTTGCAATCAAAGACTAATGCATTCAAAAACATACTATTGCATTCGCATACACATACTTATTGCATTGGTTTACAATCAAAGACTAATGCATTCATATACATTTTTATTGCATTGGCTTGCAATCAGAGACTAATGCATTCATATACATACTTACTGCATTGTCTTGCAATCAAAGACTAATGCATTCATATACATATTTCTTTGCATTGGCTTGCAATCAGAGACTAACGCATCGATATACATACTTATTGCATTGGCTTGCAATCAAAGACTCACGCATTCATATACATACTTATTGCATTGGCTTGCAATCAAAGACTAATGCATTCATATACATATTTCTTTGCACTGGCTTGCAATAAGAGACTAACGCATCGATATACATACTGATTGCATTGGGTTGCAATCAAAGACTCATGCATTCATATACATACTTATTGCATTGGCTTGCAATCAAAGACTACTGCGTTCATATACATAATTAATGCACTGGCTTGCAATCAAAGACTAATGAATTCATATACTTACTTATTGTATGGCTTACAATCAAAGACTCATGCATTCATATACATCCTTATTGCACTGGCCTACACTCAAATACTAATGCATCCACATTCATACTTACTGTATTGGCTTGTGATCAAAGACTAATGCATTCATATACAGACTTATTGCTCTGGCTTGCAATCAAAGACTAATGCATCCGAATACATATTTACTATTGCATTGGCTTGCAGTCAAAGAATAATGTATTCATATACATACTGATTGCATTATCACACGATCAAAGACTAATGCATCCACATACATACTTATTGCATTTGGTTGCAATCAAAGGCTAATGCATTCATATACATACTTCTTGCATTGGCCTGCAATCCATGACTAATGCATCCACATACATACTTATTGCATTGGGTTGCAATCAAACACTAATGAATTCATATACATGCTTATTGCAATGGCTCAAAATCAAAGTCTAATGCATTCATATACATACTTATTGCATTGGCTTACACTCAAAGACTAATGCATTCATGTACATACTTATTGCATTGACTTATAATCAAAGACTAATGCATTCATATACATACATCTTGCATTGGTTTGCAATAAAAAATAAATGCATTCATATACATACTTATGGTAATTAATAGTGCATTCATATACGTACTTATTGCACTGGCGTGAAATCAAAGAATACTGCATCCATGCAGATACTTATTGCATTGGCTTACAAGCAAAGACTAATGCATCCATATATTAAATACTTATTGCATAGGCTGGCAATCGAAGACTAATTCATTCATATACATACTTATTGCATTGGTTTGAAATCAAAGACTTATGCATCCATATACATACTTATTGCATTGGCTTACATTCAAAGACAAATGCATTCATACACATACTTACTGCATTGGCTTGAAATAAAAGGCTAATGCATCCATATACATACTTATTGCATTGGCTTACAATCAAAGACAAATGTATTCATATACACACATTTTGCATTGTCTTATAATCAAATGCTGCTTCTGCTGCTGATGATGATTATGATGATAATGATGATGATGACAGTGGTGTGATGGTGGTTGTGGTGGTCGATTTGTTACGATGATAATGATGAAGGCGATGATGATGTCTCTGATGCTGTTGGTGATGGCGATGATAACTGTTGCTGAAACTGTTGTTCTGGTGATGTTGATGATGATGATGATAAAGATGACGAGAACCAAAAGTTAAATCAGCATAGTCATTACCATCCACCACCACTACCGCCACTACCAGCAGCAGCAGCAGCACCTCAACCCCCACAAGCATCAATCATCAGTATAATCAGCGATACAATCGTCATCAGTGGCATCATCACCACCTCCACCATCACAACCGCCATCATCATCGCCAAAATCATCAAACTTAAAAATCATTATCATCCCACCGCGCCAACACACATGCCGTGACGGACGATTGATGCTGGTGGTTGTGGGGGGTCGGGTGCTGCTGCTACTGCTTCTGCTGCTGGTAGTGTCGGTGGTGGTGGTGGATGGTAATGATGCTGCTGATGGAACTGGTGGTTCTGGTCATCTTTATAATCCTCATCAACAACATCACCATAACAACAGTTTTAGAAACAGCATAATTATCATCACTAGAACCAACAGCATCAGAGACATCATCTTCGCCATCACTACAACAATCACCTTCATCATTATCACCATAACACATCCACCACCACCACAACCACAACAACACCACTGTCATCATCATCATCATCATCATTATCATCAGCAGCAGCAGAAGCAGCATCAACATCACCATCATCAGTAGAAGCAGCATCAGCAAAAGCAGCAGCAGCATCAGCATAAAAACTTCCAACGACCACCACAATATAACCATAACCATCATTAACATCACAACAACCACCAGTTCCATAAGCATCTTCAATATCATCAACATCATCAGCAGCAGCATCATAACCACTACCCCACCGCAACCATCATCCGCATTATCATCACAACCAAAGCATCATCAGCAGCAGCAGCATTATCACAATCACACACATCATAATCATCATCGTAATACTCATTATCATCATCATCATCGGCTATATCATTAACATAATCGTCATCACCTCAATCAGCATTTCCACCACCACAACTACCAAGATCATCATTATAATCAGCGGGAAATCATCATCAGCGACATCGTCATCCCCATCACCACCACCACCACATAATCATCGTCATCACAACCACCATCATCATCTTCAAAATCATCATACTTTACCACACCACGTATTAATAAACATTAAATTTGACAGGGTTTACCTATATAAATAGCAAAATATAGAACATAAATGGACAGGTATACAACATGTACAATAAACATAGAAATTATAACACATATATATGAAACATTGCAAATATATATCATGTATATAAAACATTGAATATAAATATACATTACTGCATATGAATGAACGGATTACAGAATATAAATGAACATGACTGTATAGAATACAAATAGTAAATATAGAATATTAATGATCAATTATAGAATATGAATGACAAAATATACAATATAAATATGCCAGTTGTAATACCGAATATAAATATCAAAATATACAATAGAAATATGCCAGTTACAGAATATAAATATCAAAATATAGAATATAGATGAAAATGTATAGAATTCAAGTAGTGATATAGAATATAAATGACAAACATATAGAATATGAATGAGTCAGTATTGAATATTGCAATCTTTCACTTGCCATAATGGTCTCACTACCCAGTTAGCTCCCTTGAAAGCCACGGTAGGGTAAAACTTGCGCCATAAAAAGTAGTAGTGTGTTGTTCCGTTTTAAATATTGTTAACAATTGCTTCCAGATATATGTATTGCTGTTACAGGTGAGATGAACACAGTCTGAAATTGGATGTGCAGCTTTTAGACGTCACTGGCACCAGAATATGACAGTTTTTTGGGTGTTGAAGCAGTGTAGGAATTCTGGTACAAACTCTGGAGTAAAAGCCCAAAATAGTGCAAAGGATGCCACCACTCCAATTAAAAAAAAACACCTGGTCAACGTACCATATTTTGTACATTTTTATGTGGGCAAATGACTGTGTTTCATAAATAAGTAACTTTTTGCTTGGAAACTTTAGGTTCGAAATGGCCCAGTAAACTGTATTCATATAGGCCAACATAGTAAAAGTGTACTGTGTAGTGAGACCTAATTGTCTGCATTAATATCACTGCTCAGTGCTCGAGTCTATTTCACTAAATATGGTGACTGGTTCCATGCACCAGCATTTGAACAGATATGCTCCAAAATAGTTTATATCTCTTCCTTTCTAAGAGTTGCGGTGCAGCGACATTCATATTAGGAAGAGTAATTGATGAACTTCAGATTCAACAGGTCACTATGGGTTACTAGGACAAAATTTGTTAGTTAGGAACAGTTACTGTATTATTTAATATCAAATATTCATCTCTATTTATGTAAAATGTGTAAACAGTTTGCAATAACATGCACACCATTACTCTATGCTGTTCAGGGTTGGTTATCAGTTGTAGTGTACCTGACACTTACACTCTATGTCGAAAATACTGCACTGTGTTCAGAAATACAACATCGGCTGTATCCAGGTCAGTAGGCTGCTTGGTTTAAAGTGTCACATGGAAATCTTGTGTTTAGCATTTGCTCTTCGATTTACTTATCCTGCGTCATTTTGACCTAAAACTGCTTGCTTGTAATTAAATAAAAATTGAGACTTTTCTTCACTATTTTATTAAATTTTTAAATATATGATGGTTGAAATATTATAAAATGTTAGTCAAATGTAAAAAAATAATTTGCTTCGAACTATTCTAACAATTAATATTGCGGTTTGAACAAATGCAAGTTAAAAAAACAACACACACACAAACTAACGGGACGCCGTGATTTGTTTTAAAAAGTGAATATTGCCGTGTGTCCCTTTAATATAAAACAGATACACTTTGCTTTAATACATTGCCATTGTAACTTAATGCAATTCAATTTACAAAGGTTATTAACACGTATGTATAGTGTTGGCTATATACTGATTAGACATTGTTCTTTGTAAATTTCCAGTTGAAAGAAATTATGAAGCTACGAACTGGTAACTACAGATAGCAGATATTAAGTTTTATAAACCGCATAATCCCATACATACCGATTGAACTGACATCATAAAAATAACTTGTTTTCATACATATTTCATATACACGGCGTTGTTGCAGATGTCATATATAGAGCTTAATTACATAATTTATGTTGATGATTATTTTTATTACATATACCGTATTGCGAGCTTCTAGATTTCCTATCCCGGGCTGCTTTATTAGTCCCATCTTACATATATCAAGGTCTGTAACATATCTAGTATCCCTCTAGTATGCCTCACAATTACTACATACGTGCAGCCTCATGCTGCTTTATATAAAGTATATCGTTCCTACTATGTAGAATATGCACTTGTCCAGAATATACGATTTATAACCCGCATTATCCCATACAGACCGATTTTCATACATATTCCATATACACGGCGTTGTTGATTTTCATACATATTCCATATACACGTCGTTGTTGCAGATGTCATATATAGAGCTTTATTACAGTACTTATCTGAATAAACATTAATTTATTATTATGCTTCCGATATCCGAAGTATAAATTTCTCATTGGACTGCAATCACATTCATGTATTAAGTTTCATTTGGCTTGCTAGTAAAGTAAACATGCTCATATGTACATTGGCGTGCATTCACAGACATACATTTATTTCCGAGGGATTCAAACCCTGCCTTCATGGACAGACTTTTATGCTAGTTGGCCTCCACTCAAATGCTGTTGCTTTTTCATCCATACCCGTACGTTCCTGTTTGGCTTTCAGTCAGACTGATGCATTGCAAGAAGGTTTAAAAGTCGAACAGGAAACATATAATCCTATTTCTTTTTTCGTGCTGTCAAAAACTGATACTTTTGCATAGGGACATACACTCCTGGATCGTTTAGTTTATCATACAATATCCTCTGATATTATTGAACATAAGTCACAGTTCTTTGTACTTTTAATGTACTGATCAGAAACAGCTTAGTGTACGCAATATATGTACGCGTGACATCTGAATCACTCCAATTAACTTGTACAGGTTTTAAAATAATCAAACAGCAGGAATAGACATACTTCAAAGGACATACTTTCAATTATAAACACAATTTGGTTGGAACATTGATGAAAATAAATAGTTTTGTATAAAGTCAAGTGCCTCTCAAATTGTGTTTATAATTGAAGTATGTCTATTTCTGTGCATGTGTTATACGGTGTTTTTTCCTTTTTTCCCAATCCTATGAACTATGTATTGTATTATAATAAATACTGATCCATAGTATCGCTTAGACGAAAGAGACACAAACGTGAGAGAAAAGGAACAGACTCGGTTTTATTGAGTCTGTTCCTGGGAAATAATATGCTTTACAAAACCTCGCACGTCCACTAGCACCGGCTTAAGCAGCATTCTTCTTTAAAACCACAACATTTGGGTTTGATGACACCAGAGGACCAGTAAGTAATAACACGACTGATTTGTAGTCGGGACTACTTTTTACAACCGTCACACGTCGCTGAACACACGCTAGTGTGGATGCCAATACATACTGCATAGGGGATTCCATGGAAGGAACACAAACTAACGCGAGCTAGCAGAAAGGATTACACAACCAGTAAAGAATATTTGTAAAATGCATACTGTATGTGAAGCATAAATTACACTGAATGTACATGTTATCAATTGAAATTACTAGGTTTAAACCGAGCATTTGCTAATTGTTCTCTAGCGTCACTGCTAGAGTTATTATAATACGAATGATATATAGAAACGGTAATCGGTGTATATAGGTATAAAAATCGAACAGGAAAAGCAGCGTCCAAGGACGACCATCAACCACAAACGCACAGAAACAAAAACAAAAACATAGAACACATTTAAAGATGAATAAAAGGCCAAATAAGAAATCACTAGCACAAAAGGGTTGGCTACCCCATTGGAACGGTCAGTGGCAAAACACGCCGCTGCGGGTTCTAGGGTGCATCAAACCTCACACTTACCCTACCGTCAACACAATAAAACGGGACAGTGTATGATTGTGTATAGGGAAAATGTGTCCGCTTTAGGTAGGATTATTTTACTTTATTTTGATTAACTTCGTTATTCCAATCATTGTGATCTGCCTAGTATTTTGCATTTACTGTTTGGAAATTCAAACATAACGTTATTAGATCACATTGCTGAGCTGTTATCGCCAGTACATTGTATTTTACTTATCCGGAATTGTACCCTGAAATCGAGTTATATATTACGTGCGGACAATTTGAGGGTTCACTATCGCGTAAATAATGTCTTAGTGTAAGTAAAAGAGTATGAGAGTGGACCTTTAGAAACGCCCGAACACGACACATACGAAATATTGGAGTCTCGGTTTGACTGAGACTGTTCATGAACGTTAGTGAGATATGCTGGCTAACTTTAACTTATTAATAAATAAATGACCCAGTTCAACCCAACATGCGAGGGATTTAAATGCATTGTTTTAATAACATCCTGCTGTATTTCTCATTCAATTGTTAAACATGATGATTATTCGATTTATCCACAAATCAATGTCCTTATAAATAAAAAATATCAAAGACATCCGCATTTGCATTGATGTCTAAGTTCGTCTGCCTGGCAAGGAAGGGGTAACCAGTACACTAACCCAACATGATAAATTGAATAAATGTGAATGATCTTTTCACGGGATGTACGTGTAAAATGAAGTGGCTTCTACTAATTTAGCATGCACTGAGGTAACCGTTTTGAATCATTGTGCAAGAGAATGTCCTGAGATTTAAAATGAGCATAATCTTAATATTGAGCATGCTGATTTGAAAATATTCAATCCTTATGTATCCTGGTGTCGCGTGTTCAGAAACACCCGATGCCTTGGTCAACACAGGGCTAGCAAACGTTTACTGTTACTGGCAAAATGAAGAAATGAAATCCTTCGTCGAAACTGGTGATACTTACGATTATCAAATATAAAGGTTTCTGCAGGACATATATGTACACTAGTTTTTTTTTTATGTGTAAACTAATTTAACAATATCGCTGTATATCACATGGTGACAATTCAGAAACGAAAACGATATACAAATTAGATCTAAACTAACTTTCAGCGAAAGTATTAAAACAATTTTAATTGCATTATGCAATATTTTTATTTTTGAATTAATGTAAAACTATATTAATTGTTGTTGTTTTTGATTTGTTCGTTTGCCATGTTGGTTATTGGGATGGGTGTGGCAGAAAAAAAGGTATGGAATTGAGTTAGCGATACATGTGTTTGACCCTTAGCAATTATTTATCGGAATACTATTTGAGTTAATTAACCATTAACGCTTTTATATGTCCATTTTTTGATGTTTGCGTTATTCACTACTTATAATGATTGATACATGTTGGTTTAAACATACGTTTTTTCCACATTATACAACATGCATATATAAATAGAACAATGTTAACAGGATTAGAACGAAAGAATGCAAACTTATAAAGTTCCTCTCCTTAATACATGTTGACATGTCAGTATTAAACATATAATAAAGACACGAAGCAATAGTCAACACATGCAAACACGAAATTCAATTCGATGTCTGTTTTAATGCTTTTTATTTGCAATTTATGTCTAGTTTAGCAATGTTTAATACAGTCTGAATTACCCCACCCACATAAATCACAAAAAATAATTATGCATATAAAATTGAAAAACTATTATATGCATTTTTCACGAAAAACATCGAAGAAGAACGATATACTACTGTACTAACTACTAACCATGGCAACTACTTTGTTAGAATTTGAACAGTTGTTACAATAGTACGTTCTTAACATATTCCTTGCTTTTTATTATAGTCATAACCCATTTTTGTAAAACGGTCATCACATTCAGAATATGACAGTTCTGTAATACTGTGACATGCACTGATATATATATAATCGTACGTTTATATTAACTAGAACAAATAAAAGCATAGACAGTCGTACTATACTCTAATACGATCAGACAAAGCCGAACGTTATACCAGGTTTATGTACACGTGATAACCTACCGGAGACAAATCGGTAATCTTAAAGTAAATTGTGTTTTTGAAAAATAATCTTGTGTTTCAATGCTATAGAATAAGTACATTTGTTAACAACATAGCAAAAAAGGTATGGAATTGAGTTAGCGATACATGTGTTTGACCCTAAGCAATTATTTATCGGAATACTATTTGAGTTAATTAACCATTAACGCTTTTATATGTCCATTTTTAGATGTTTGCGTTATTCATTACTTATAATGATTGATACATGTTGGTTTAAACATACGTTTTTTCCACATTATACAACATGCATATATAAATAGAACAATGTTAACAGGATTAGAACGAAAGAATGCAAACTTATAAAGTTCCTCTCCTTAATACATGTTGACATGTCAGTTACATTGTATCATGCCGCATACGATGTCGTATTGATTTCGATATATTTAAAAAAAAAATACGAACTCGCACAAGTCTTGCAATCAGAACTGTTATTCATTTCGATCTTGAAAATCGCTGTGGCCGAAATTTATATACCGATATGGGTGGTACACTCTCAAGTACTTTGTTTTAATGACTCTGAGTATCGATTACAACGAAGAGCATGTCGTATCATTCTAGGTGAACAATATACCACTTTAAGCGAGGCTTTAAATATAATTAATTCTCTTAATATTGAACAGAGGGTTTCACTTCATAAAGCCAAATTTATGTACAGGGTATCGCAAAATGCAGTCCCGTCATATATTCAAAATATGTTCAATTACAATGTCAGGCGTCCAAATCATTTACGTTCTTCAAATAAATCGGATTTTTTAATACCCAAACCAAATATAGAACTTTTTAAAGGGAGTATGTCTTACTCTGGGGTAAAAGTATGGAATAACATTCCAAATGAAAAAAGACAGAGCGAAAGTATTAAAAGTTTCACAGTAAGTTATACTAAGTGGATAAATTCGAATCAACAGTCATAAAGCTAACATTGTAAATATGGCCATATGTAAGTCTGTAAGTTAAACCTCTGCCGCCATATGTATGTATTATGTTGTTGTGTAACATTGTTATCATGTTGATCATGTTTATGAATAATGCTAACTTTGAATTTGTTATGCTGATTGTTATATTGCTATATAATTATGTATTTGTATGTATGTAAATATTTCTTTAGAGGGCCCCAAGGAAGATTAGTTTATACTAATTGGGTTACCCTCTGTAAATAAAGACTTTCATTCATTCATGCATTCATTGTTTGAGGTACTGAGGATATGTTGTCTGATTCTTAATCGACTATTGCATCTCCTTCGGGCAAGGTGTAAACTTTAATTTACAGGCATTGATTAATTTACATGAATTGATAGACATCAACTCTGAAACGAATATTAGCAATGACAGTTTAACATGCATGTTTAAAGATATGGTTTTACTGCCAATTCTTGACACAATTTAGCTTTTAAGAGCCTGTCATCTTAAAAGCACCATAACTCCCGGTCATGTTAAGGGTGCCCTCTGGTGAATATCAGTATAACAAGAATTTTTAATTTCCCTGTTTTTTGTATGAAGACTAACTCCATTACTAATTATTTCTGGAAAAATAATGATGTGTTGGTGATTTAACTTTTTAGCAATTATATTAATCTTTAGTAAAATTACAACAACTCCAAAGTGGGATTTTAAATTCAGAATCAGCTGAAAATTGGGTATGGCTTTAGAAATCACGCAATATTTTAGATAAAAAAAGAAGTTAATGAAAAAAGTTATGAGAAGCTAAACAAGTATCAATGCAAAGGTAAGAAAACACTTAAAATGATAAAAATAGGACAAATCTTTGAAGTTTTCAAGAACCTTCAAATGAAACAAAAAAAATCAAAGAAAATTGAATTTTTGGGGAAATTTGTGGCAAGACAAACTTATAGAAATAATAACAAGACATTTGTAATACACTGGTATATAATAGAGAATAATAAGGTTATCAAATAAATGTGATAACACGTAAAGGTCGGTGTTCATCTAAAAGAGTTCAAAAATAGAAATAATAAAGACCCATCATTTTATTACAAAAAAAGATAGATATATATGCTTTGGTTTTATTTATTATACCAAAAGTCATTTAAATGACTGGCATACATACACCTGATATACGACTCGAAACGGGATTTATAAACGACAATGCACATGCATTACATAAAGCGACACTGACCGCAGAAAAAAAACAGTAATGATCTTGTTGAATTAAATTAGACTTTAAACGTAACTGTGTATGTTCCACTACCTTTCATGAACAGTCTCAATCAAACCGAGACTGCAATATTTCGTATGTGTCGTGTTTGGACGTTTCCAAAGGTCCACTTTCATACTCTTTTTACAGTAATGCATGCATTAGCTTAACATTTGTGCAATGCGTTCTCTTTATAGCACATACTTATCGCACATAACACATAGGAAATATTTAACGTTCGAAAAATGCATTAAATTTTATAATCAGTGTTAAATAATGGCTTAAAACATGTACGTCAGTACATGGTTATCACATAACATGGTGCTGCAGGAAGTGCAGTAAATCTATGACAGTCTTTTGACTGTTACTTGTGATATGCAGGCTTCATAACCGCTGCTCCCAACTAAATTCCATTATGTTAATTTCGCTCTTCGGGGCATTTAATTTTATTAGATACTGGGAGCATACGCCATACGACATGGGGAAGAAAGACACTCCATGTCCACCGCCCTATGCATGCCATCTTCGGGATGGTTACAATTTTGTACCATTGATTTTATTAATATTGAGTTCTGCTCAACAAGGGCTAGAGGGCGTGAGCGGTAGGTAGCATATTACACTACCGCTCATGAACAGTCTCAATAAAACCGAGACTGCAATATTTCGTATGTGTCGTTTTCGGCCGTTTCCAAAGGTCCATTATCAAACTCTTTTTTATAAGGCCCTAGCTACTTTGGTACACAGTGAAACAGTTAGTTCCATTTTTATATAATAGCATGATTATCGTTCAGACAGATCCTCATGATTTTGATTTTTGAAATCTTATTTTATAAATGCGAGCAAGTAACGTTGAAATTGGTTTAAGTGTCGTATTATGTGTGATGAGAAAGCGGTACCGCCGCAAGACATATATGGTGTCCTATAAAAAAACTAGTTTACTAGTTCCATTACGTGGTCCCGCCTTAATTCCATTAACAGATATTTCAACAATAAAACATGTTTAAAACTAGTTTTACTGGAAAAAAAATGCGATAACCTGTTTACAATTACCTATTAAATGTTTTAATTTTACAATATGCAAATTTTTAAATTTCAATTAAATGAATTACAACTAAAAAAAATGGCAGTGAATATGCTACAATATCTAAAAAAATGTAATGGTTATATGTAACGTCATACAATTCAAGCTAATATATCTGAAATATAAATGCATAGATATCTTTGATACTAATGATATCCCTACTCCTAATTTCAGAGGTAAAACATGGAACCTAATATCAGTTCCGACGGCCATGTGTTATTATAATACATACAAGAACATGACTCATTACGTGGTCCAGTCTTAATACCAATAGGCGATGGGAAAGCTTACATTAGCTTGATTTTATAACGGATGTTTCGACAATAAAACCCGTTTAAAAATATGTTTTGCTGAAAGATTGCGATAACCTGTTTAAAATTACAATGGCACATTACAATTATTATATTAAATTGTGACTATGGGTGTTATATGGGTGTATACTGTTGTATTTGTTACAGTGACTGTGTATTTTTGATTATCTCATTGGATAAAAAAAATAAAGTATACTCGGCCTTATGCCCTATCGTAATTATCCAATGTGTCTATATAATTCAATAATACACAAAAACTCATGTAAAATACGCTGTTTACTGACAATTGTCCCGCTATTGCGCATTTAGAGTAATTTTTGATTCAATTGACATTTGGGCAGCGCTAGTAGCGTTATAATGCTGCCGTCGTTTCATTTTCAGACTAACATACATTTATGTTGAATCTACGTGAGATGCGTTTGTGTCAGCTATTTCCGCGAATCATATGTATTTATCTTGATGGAAAGGAAATTAGATGACTCTTGACTTAATTCAGCCTAATTTAGATTGCATTATATTTTTTCTAGGACATGTAGGACAAGGCTCTTTTTTTCTATAGTAGACGCGTAGATCATGAACTGGAACTCTTTGGTCTTAGTATACACAATTTAAGAACTGAATCGTGCATGGATGGAATGCTGTAAGGAGGATAATAGTGAGCATGATAGTTTGGTTTAATTTCAGATGGATTGAATAGTTAAAACCCTAGTTGAAAATTCTCTGAATTGTTGTATTGGATAATATGTATTTCAAAGATTAAAAAGAAACATTTTGTTGAAGGAAAGAAAACAAGTTTAAACGTACATGCAGTTTTATCTATCATTCATATTTATATACGTGTTTGACCATTTTTAAGCTTAAAACACAATATACATGTAACACATTATTTTTATATAATTGTGTTTCTAAACAGCGTCTGTACATTGTTCAGCCAAGTGTGTTTGTTCTTAATTGGGCTAAATCTGGATCTTTGGTTTAGCTTTTCGACAATGAATTGCAATAAATACACACACCTATGAAGCGTTCATACAAAATAAAAAAACTGAAGTTAAAAGCTTACTTCTAAAACTAAGTGTATTACTATATTTTCATTGTAACGGTGCTATTCTTAAAAAGGGTATGAACGGAGACATATGGAAATCGGCGAACACGACAAATACAAAGAATACTGCAGTCTCATTTTGTTTGAGACTGATCATGAGCGATAGTGACAAATGCTTGCTACCAACCACTCTATCTAGCGACGGGTTGATGAGAACTCAATATGTAAAACGTCAGCAGTACGCAAACTTGGGCCATCACGAATTTGGTATAAATAAGACGGTGAGCATGGACCAGTCAGTAAGGTATATTCATACATTGTGATAGCCAGCAGCGTATGGCTCCAGTTTCTGACAAAGTTGGGAGCAGAGGTTATGAAGCCTGCATATCACAAGTAGCAGTAAAAAAACTAAACTAAACCGACAGCCTATCCTAACGGTGATTAAAAAATACTCTGCACGCTTAAAGGCTCGAGTAGTGGAGTGGAACCACCTATTTGAAATTAAACCTCTCCAATCACTGGAATGCATGAACTCGAAATACAAACCCAGAGACAAATCACACTTACATGCACTACTTGTATACGAAGAATTGATACGCAGTATTGGTCATCGGGATTATACTTGTTGATTCATGTAAGGTATCGGTCATCAGGACTATATTATATGTTGATTTAAACCCCTATATCGGTCAACGTTTTCATATTAAGATAATGGGAAAATATAATGAGCAAAACTAAAAAATACACTTTTTATTTCCCTTATTATATAGACAGCAAAACAGGAAATAATAAATGATGCATATAGAATCATTAGATCGACCACCACCAATAGTCCAAACCAATGTTTTTTTAAAAAAATCAGTACACAAGAGAGTTATCCCCCTTTTTCTTAAACCGTGCATTTCTGGTAAAAACTCATAAAATCTAGAAACATTACCTCAATTTGTCCAAGACAATATTCTCCATACGTTGCTCTCGAAAAAAATCACAGGAAAACACCAAACCGATTGTGCAGGTAGCAGCTCTTAATTATCAAACATCATCAAATTACCTCCCTTTAAGGTTTCCATAGCATCCATAAAACAGTATTGCTTGGTAAAATTTGAAACTATTTAAAGGAATATTTAGAACTGAGTGAAGTATGCTTAAAAACATCAAACATTGTTTAATTAAAGCGCTGTTCAAGCTGTCATACGCCCTCAAAATCTGGACTATGGGAATATCAGCAAAAAAATGGGGTATATTTTTTGGTGAGTATAGTATATGTCATCGGGTTTATATTTGATTATAGGAAGCTATGTAGGATTGTATTAACGATATTTCGATTTATACTTATTTAGTAGCCGAAGTAAACCCCCAGTAACTTGAGAAATGTTAATTTGAATAGTCTTTAATACCATAACTCAGTGATATTTCACTGATGTAGATTAATTGAACTGATGGAGTTAGTAACTGATATACATACTACTGCTGTGACATAGTTTAAGGTTTAAACAAGATACAGTTTAAAGCCACACCTTAATTTAACAACAAGTTGTTTGTTTAATTGAAGCTGGTTTAATTTGCGGTGATATAGTTAAACAAAATCATGCATAATGGAGGGGTGCGTCTGTGTGAGTTAGTGAGAATAAAAGAAGTCATGTGATAGATAGGACAGTTTAAGAGTGAGATCGACAAAACAAGGTGAGAGTGTTATTTTACAGGCAAGTGGATAGTAAAAGCAGGGTACAAATAGTGGTCATTTATGGCATAACATGATTGACAGAACTCACTGCCACCTTGAACTGATTCAATGTTGGCATCATATATATATTTGCTGGTAGTTAATTCCACTGGAAAACTGGCAGTGGAAAGAAATGACTATTTGTTACAATTTATATCTGTGTTGAAGAGAGGGTATGACTATGCCGAGTCTTCGTAAGGGATTACTGAAAGTATGTGGGCACAGAAACGGCTACTAGCCCGTGAACTATGTTATATAGAAGAGTTAGTCTAGTACCAGCATTCCTCTGCTCATGTGTAGGCCATCCAAGTTTTTCCTGCATGGCAGTTACACTTTCAAATGTAGAGTAGTTGTGCATTGTCCATCTAATGAGGGCGCACGGTGTATATTGGACCATTTCTATACGATTGGTGTTAAGTTGTGTGTGAGGGCTCCATACTGTGGACAAATACTCGAGCTGAAGCCTTAGTAGTGTCTTGTATGCTGCCTCGCGTTTAACCTGAATTTTTAATTTAATGAAACCAAGTGTTTTGTTTGCGTTGGACACCGTTCATTGCATATGATTATTAAAGGTTAAGTTTGATGACATGGCAATGCCCAAGTATTTAACATGTGGAGTGTGTAGCTATTGTGTTGTGATTCCCTGACCTTGCGATGTGTATAATCTGGCATTTGCTGTGATGGAATTCCATATTCCATTGTCGTTCTCATTTGTGTAGGGTGTCGAGGTTGTCTTGAAGTCTGGTTGTGTGTTTTGCGCTATCTATAGCAATGTATACTGCTGTGTCGTCGACAAAATATCAGACTTGTGAATATAGAGACTCTGAAAGTCGTTTATGTAAAGAAGAAACGGTATTGGTCCAAGTAATGCAACCTGTGGAACATCAGAACTAACAGGGACTTGATTTCGCCTCCACTAAGACCGACTGAGACCTACCTTTGAGGAATGCCTTGATTCACTGGAGTGTTGGCACCTTGACTATTTTGAACAGTATATTAAGTGATTTGACTTTGCAAATGCCTTACTGAAGTCAAGAAGTAGAAAGTCTATTAATTACCTGCTGTTAAGCTCGCAAATAGGTCTTCCATGAGTTGGACTCCTTGGGTTTCACACGAATACCTTTTGCGAAAGCCGTGCTGTAGGTCGTAAAGTATATTGTTTTGCTAAACTGACTTGTCAATGTCAGGGAGATTAGCTGCAGTGCTTTTATCACCTGTTTGAAAAGTAGGACGACCATCGCTTTGGACCAGTCACATGTGATGGTACCTGTGCCCAAGGATATTTGGAATATTACTTGTATAACAAGAGCAATTTCCGCAATCAATTCCTTGAGAATAGGAAATATGGTCTTATCGGGTCCACATGCTTGGCTGGGTTTAGATTTGTTCACTGTTTGAGGATACCATTTAAGGAAATGACTATGTTTGGCATGCTATAAAAACTAATTCTAATACAGGTATGTGTACTACTGAAAAGACAAGATAGTAACTGAAGTTTACAACATTTTAACATTTATAATTAATAATGTACATACATAATGATATGTATCTTAAAAATTATGTTTGGAGCCCGATACTTATATTTAATTATCGGTGGTACTGTTTCACTTTTTTTGTTTTCTTACTTAATTTTCGATTCAGTGGTTCCACTACTCCGGCCGATTAAAGGCTCCGGGTATTGTATAACCACTTACAGGATATGTTGTCTGCTTTTTAATTTAGTCTTTTGACTGTTACTTGTGATATGCAGGCTTCATAACCGCTGCTCCCAACTAAATTCCATTATGTTTACTTCGCTCTTCGGGGCATATATTTTTATTAGATACTGGGACCATACGCGGTACAACATATGCATGCCATCTTCGGGATGGTTAACATTTTGTACTATTGATTTATTAATATTGAGTTCTGCTCAACCCGGGGCTAGAGGGCGTGAGCGGTAGCTAGCATAATTCACTACCGCCCATGAACAGTCTCAATCAAATCGTTTTCGGCCGTTTCAAAGGTCCATTATCATACTCTTCTTATTATATTTTGACGTCAACCATGGTGCCTTTATCGATCGCATGTTGTAGTGTAGTTTAACCTACTTTTGAGAATATAACATGTTTATTTCTGCAGGGGAGTGGGGGAGAGGAAGACAGACTAAATCTGGCAGTAAGAAAAAAACATTGTTCTTAGTGAGAGGCGTTCGATTGTTAACGAACATTGGTATATCTATATTTGGATTTTATAATGCGCATTTATCCGGATTTTCTGAACATAACGAAAACATTTAAAACAATTACGTAGACAAACGGAGCCCCTTGCTACCATAATAAAGATGCGTATCAATAAGTGTGTGTATAACTGCTATTTTGTGTTTGGATTATATTACAACATGTTTCTATTAATTGGTCGTAGAACAGATTTAAAGGAATATAATAGTATTTGCTTTGACAATGATATCATTTCTTGCTTTTATTATCCAAACTTGGAAGACACGAGACTGGTCAAAATTCAGGTTTTCATGCGCGTTTTTTTTTTCAAAGCAAGACACACATCTTAGACCTTAGTTAGTAAGAAAGTATAGAGAGAGAGAGAGAGAGAAAGAGCGAAAGAGGGGGGAGAGAGAGAGAGAATTATATTTAATAACAATAATAATAATAATGTCTTTATTTTTTAAAAGGATAACAACAATCTTAAAGGGAAACAAGCAAACTAGCAAAGTTGAACTTTGTATAAAGCATTTAAAATAGCAACTCCGTATATTAATCTAGGATCAATTTGACTTTAACCCTTTCGCCGCCAAATTTTAAATGTCGTCTGCTAAAATTTAAATCCAAACCTTCCAGCGATATTTTGTATATAACGAGTTATGGAAAACATTCTTTCCGAGTTGGTACCGTGCAAACACTGATCAGTATGAACATTATGGACAGGTTGATCTGGGTTTACATTGGTCGCAAAAACCAATGTCTTCGACTGTGGCAGCAAAAGGGTTAAACCTGCTTGCATATATAATCAAATACAAGTTTTCATCTTTATTCGCTATCATAGGTTTAACAGTAGTATTGGTCCAATATAATCAACAGTTGATAACATGCATAAACAGTTTGCATTATACTGTTCTTATAAGAAATATTAATGCTTTAACAAATAGAAGTTACGTAGAAAAACTAACGGGACGCCATGAGTGTTTAAAAAATCAAGATTGCCCTGTCCCTTTTAATATGGTCAAAACATCAGTCTAAATTGTTTGCTATAATCTAATATGTACTTGTCTTCATAACTAAACGACGAAACAGTGACGGCTATCTATCGGCAGTATGTATACTCGAGGACTTAAAAACGTCTCACTGAAAATAAACAAAGATTATACCGCAGTATTTGCATTCAAATAAAACCGTCACAATTGATTATTCTGGGGAAAAAACGGGTTTGAATAGGCGTTTTAAAGTCCCAGGGAAAAAATGAACATTATATAATCCTAGGCTGGTTCACGCATATCTCTTTCTTTTTAAATGTTAAAGTGTGTTTGCCTAGAACCCAATACCACGAATGTCAACAGCCATTTCGCATAGTGGCATGCAAGTTCTGTACTACAATTTAAGTTTCGTATATACATTTATGTCGTGAAACTTGTATATGTCGTGAAACTGTTTAATATGTTATATAGATGACTGTTCATAGCCTATTATGCGTAACAGTGTCAGTTTGAATGTGCTATATATTATACATAGGGGCTATTTAACATTCAGCGAATAACGAGCCACTTCTGTCATTAGTGCAGGATAGCCCTCAATTAAAACAAAATAAGAGTTCAATTTCGCATTAAAGTTATCTAAAATTATTATATGCCGATAAGTGTTGATATGCAAGTTTATGGCGATATGTATGGACAGATTCAATCAAAATTTGACAGGCGCGTGCGTTAAAGTCATAATTTCACTGGCCACATTCCAGAATATCTCTGGACAGGTCTATTATAAAAGCCAAGTCTTTCCCACAACTTACAGTAAGGCACCTGTGCATTTCAGGATCACGTCAGGTGAGCGTATGGTTTTATATTTTCTAATTTCAGTATTTCTTAAAGATAAATTTAAATTTCTTAAAAAGAAACATGACAATTTTTACTCTATTTTTAAAAACTCGAGGCTTCTACATAAATTTGCATTTTTGCAATCAAGAATAATAATTATTAGAATGGTTCAAAGAAAAGTGTTTTTTAATTTTACTAAATGATGATTATATTTCACTAATAATATATTTAAACATGTTAAACCTATGGAAGAATAAGAAGAAAATGAAATCTCAATTTTTTATTTAATTATATGCAAGCAGGTTTAAAGTAAAAAAATGATACCGGATGTTAATTTTAATTGTTGAAATACAACGTCAAGATTGCCGTGTGTTTCTTTAAATCGTGCCTTTATGGTGTTTAGAAATATGCAATCTTTCTACTATACAATTTCGATCAAATAGTAAGATCCTGAAACAACGATGTTCCTTTTAAAGCATCTAATCTGTGTAAGACTTGCTTTCAAAAAACACACAAGATTATGCATTTTGTATCTTATTTTCAAAACTTTATATTATTATACTTGTAAGGTCAATCCAATGGAAAATACCTGCAATTCCTTTAGATTTTATAGCATTAAAGGGACACACAGCAATCTTGCTTTTTTAAAAACTCACGGCGTCCCGTTAGTTTTCCTCTTAACTTGCATTTAATATTAATTGTTAGAAAAGTTCAAAGCAAATTATTTTTACATATTACTGACTTTTTATAATTTGGTAAAATAATGAAGAAAGCTGAAAATCTCAAATTTTTATTTAATTATATGCAAGCAGTTTTAAAGTCAAAATGACGCAGGATAAGTAAACCGAGGAGCAAATTTTAATATTTGAATACAATTCAAGATTACCATGTGTCCCTTTAATATTTCTACATAAAATGCATTTGTTCAATCATTAATATTAATTATAGGAATTTTATAAAGCAAACTGTGTTTGAATATTACTATCTGTTGATTATATTTTACCAATAATACAAGCCTATGGTAGAAGAACGAAACAATGTTTAAAATTCAAATTGTATTTAAAATATTGCAAGCAGATTTAAAGTCAAATTGATAATGAATAAAAAAATCGAAAGGCTAATTTTAATGCTTGATAAAGACTTCAAGATTGCCATGTGTTCCTTTAAAACCAGTTGTGCGGTTTGACGTGTTTTTCATAAAAACGTTTATTTTAAATAAGGCTAGCTAGTATTGTTACTTCAGCATTTGGATGACGGAGCAATGTTTTAAAGAAATATAACATACTAGTACCGCTTTTGAAGATTTTTTTTGTTTAAGTAATACTAAGAAACAATATGGATGTCTAGATTATAAACCTTTTCTTCTGTTGGGTAATTTTCTGATTTGGCAATCGGCATGTTTATAAATATAGGATAGTTATAAACTTATGTTTATAAACATTATTTGCCGATGACCATATCAGAGAATTACCCAAACAGAGTATTTACTATCCTAAAAGTACTTATTTTCTTAATTTATTAAAACAAATTATTAGAATAAATACGGGTTGGAGTTGATTTTACGCACACTCTATGAATGGCGGATGAAAGAAGTTCTTCGTACAGTTCATTTGAAAAAAAAAAGTAGCTTAGATTGATCATGTGATCGTTCTTTAACCAATCACATTGTTTGTATCTAAATGTTCGAGTGACTGACGAACTTATATGAACTTCGCTATGATTTAGCTTTTAAAATAGTACAG
The DNA here is from genome assembly GCA_037043455.1 of Cyrtodaria siliqua. Classification (NCBI taxonomy): domain Eukaryota; kingdom Metazoa; phylum Mollusca; class Bivalvia; order Adapedonta; family Hiatellidae; genus Cyrtodaria; species Cyrtodaria siliqua. Next base: position 280,308 of record JAWPHD010001940.1, read on the forward strand.
AGTACTCAAATGCCAAATTGTCGGAACCATTCAGATTTATTCCGTAGTAGTTTCGTATAATATTTTTAAAATATCTTAACATTGTATGGTTTAAAAAAAAATAGCCTTATATAAGGCTCGAACCTTGAACATGTTGAACCTTCGTTCAGTAGACACATAGTAGACGACGCTACCAACTCATTTTAACGCATATTCAATCACGGTATTTTAAGAACCCGTAAATGAATATTTACTCTTTTTAATCGGCACATATACATTATTACATGATCTGAACACCTGGATAGAGTTTTGAGAAACGGTTTTGTAGTGTACTGTTGACGTTATTTGGCGGGATAGCTACTACTTCAGCACTTTTCTTAAACGATCATTGCCTCTCATTCAAGCGAATATACTAGTCAAAATGCATAAGTACCCACCTACGAATATGAAAATTATACCAATGGGTACTTAAGGGTTCTGTTAAGTACCGTCGAATAAGTGCATCTTAGATGTCCCTTATCCTAAAACATTACAACTTAAATTATTCTGACATTATACTTTACTTGCACTACAAGTACAGTAACAAAATACATTTTCGAAATATTCCACATATGGGTAACGCTGAATTACAGTTACTTGAATGTTAAACGATATTCAATTAAAATGAAGGTAACTTATGAATATCCATGTTTCATTTTACTATAGACGGAACATCTGCAATAAATCGCTCAATCGTTTATGTTGCTTTATTGTTGTTGGGTTATTGTTGTTTTTTTTTGGGGGTGGGGATGGGGGTTGTTGTTGTTTTTGTTGTTGTTGTTGTTTTTTTTGTTTTTTTTATATTACTGTCCTACCAGTCGTAAGACGTTTATATCTTTCAATGGACTTTGATTCATGTTAAGTGTTTTATCAGCACATTTCATGTTTTCATATAAAAGGAGGGTAACTCTCTAAAGATGTGACAATTTAAACAAAAAATATATATTTTACAAACTATTGATTTAAACATATTTTATTGCCATATATGTACATTTACAATGCAATCGGGTCGGGCCACAAGTGCTACCCACATTAGTTACGGCCCTTCCCTACAATGGAGTTTTAACAAATATAATGAATGGCAATGCTATTAACACGTCAATAAACTGGATTAACTGCAACAGGATATGTAGTAGAACATGTTAAGATAATAAGAAAATAGAAATTAAAAATAAAGAAAAAGTAGAAGTGGAAGAAAGAATAATGCAAAACATGTAACATTGCTCGGGTTGATTAGACAGATACAATGTAATGGCAAACCTAAGTAAATCGATGACTATCTCTAATAATGTTTTGAACAAAATTAAAAATCAAAACATTTTCTTGTGTCTTTGTATGTGTCTAAATCACCATTCCTTCTTTCCAGCACCATGAATGCGACATTTTTAGTCAGCAGTTTTGGGTTGTCTTGCCTTCGTCCATGCCGGGCGCGGGGTGTCAGCGTACGGCGTGCAATCAGGGGGATACGGTAAACAACAGTCTGGATATGGATACAAACAACCCATAATGCACAAGAAGGTCGTGATTCCGGTACCCGTTATGAAAGTGATGAAGGTACCTCTGCCACCACCACCACCGAAAATCATCCCCGTTCCCGTCGTTCCCATGGCAGTAGTTCCAAATGGTACGTAATGGTGCATCTGCACGCCCAGCTATGTGTGACCTGTTAGGCGAAAAGGGGCCTGGTAAACCGGGATTTAGTGCGTAGACTACATTTATTAACATGTTGCTAAAGTTTATGAATGACTTCAATGATGTGGGGTGGGTGGGGTGTGGGGGATCACTGTTGCTCAGTAGATAGATAGTTTATTAGACCCAGAATCTAAATATCATAGGTTTGGGCATCAGACTGGCGGGAATAGATTTTTGTCGATGTGAATAACGTTATCGTGCTAACTTGTGATGTACCGATTAATCATCGGTTCCTTGGGCATTCGATTATGGTGAACGATTATGATAGTCTATAACTGATCATCGATAAATGAACGTATACCACAATAGCCTAAATACACACTATGCATCGTGTAATACCCGAGGATATACACAGCATATGTTAGTTATTGTGGTATAAATACAATAGAGCATGAGTCTTGCACGTGTACGGACGATAATGCACTCGCTACCGCTCGTGTATTATCTCCCCGTACACGTGCAGAACTCATGCTCTATCCTATACATATACACTTTAAATAATGTTAAAAATAGAAATAAACATTATTATCCAGAACAATACACAAATAAAAACTGATTATTACCGATGATTCATCGGTTACATCCAACGACTGTTACGATGATCGATTGTAATTTCAACCGATTGCTCATCACTAATGGTAACACCCATACTTGTTTATATGATACTGTAGGGTCTAACGCATTATCCAGAGAAGTAAAATGAAGAAAAAAAGTGTGTTTATATGTTGTATGTTATATCATGTTCTTCTTTTTCTGTAGGTGGGGGCTATGGCAGTAAAGGGGCTATGGCAGTAAAGGCGGTTATGGCGGAGGTAAAAGGAGGCGGTTTTGGCGGAGGATTTGGCGGGGATTTGGCGGAGGACACGGGCGGGGGATTTGGCGGAGGACATGGGCGGGGGATTGGCGGAGGATATGGAGGAGGACACCAAGGCGGTTACGGCGGAGGTAAAGGTGGATTTGGAGGAGGTGATTTCGGAGGCTTTGGCGGAGGAGTTGGCGGTTATGGCGGAGGAATCATTCAGGGAGGACATGGTGGTGGTGGTTTTGGTGGTGGATTTGGAGGAGGATTTGGAGGCTTTGACGGAGGATTTGGCGGTTATGGAGGTGGCCTCGGAGGAGTTGGTGGCGGACTCGGTGGATTGGGCAAGGGAGGCTTTGGCGGAGGATTAGGTGGATTTGGTGGAGATGGAGTGGATTTGACGGAGGATTAGGTGGATTTGGCGGAAGTAGCCTCGGAGGAGCAGGTGAGTTTGGTATGGTGCTGTGGGTTTTATTGGCCAACTATTCAACCTAAATGCCACAATACATTTGACCAGAAAACATCTTCTGTTAAACAGTCCTGCATTTTACTTGTTGATTGACTGTTTCCAAGTTTAAACATATTTTATCTTCACACAATTATAACATGTTCTATACACATTGTTGAAAACATATTACGTTTTTGTTTATCTTGTGTGATTAAGCATTGTTTTAAAATCAGTATTATGGAAAATACTATGTTGCCGCAGACATTGTTAATTGCGTCTTATGTAAAATGCACATGGTATTTGATGTTTGCTCAACTGCCATACACACACACACACACACACACACAGAGGAGATATAAGCCCGTACGGAGACTTTTAAATATATGTTATTCATCTATTAAGTAAGAATTAGACAGGTAAACTATTGTTGTTAAAATGTTGATAATGTTTTTGTCTTTTAGAAATTAACTCTGACCTGAAAAATGATTGAATGAATACGCCGTTATATTTCCTTTTAAGTGTGTTTCGAAGTATGTTGATGAGTGTTAAAACATATGTCAAATCTGAATATTCTAACTATTTTGACGGTTTAGATATCCTATAGAACCTCTGTTTTAAAGGGACACATGGCAATCTTGAAGTGTCTATCAAACATTGAAATGAGCATCTCGATTAATTGACACGGTACCATTTTGACTTTAAACCTGCTTGCATATAATTAAATCAAATGTTAAGTGTTCCTTTTTTCTTCTTATTCTACCATAGTTTAAATATATTATTGATGCAATATAATCAAAAGTTATCAAAATGTGCAAACATAATATGCTTGATAATATAGAGATTATTTAACTGCTAGGATCGATTATAGGGAAATCCTTCACGAGTGGTAGACGTGTGGTTCTTTTCACGAAAGAGCGCACGCGAGTGAGTGAAAAAACAAAGCACGTCTACCATCAAGTGAAACATTACCCAATAATCAATCCCAGCAGTTAAGTAATCTAATTATTACATTTTAAATTACGTTTTTTGCAAACAAATATTTGCTTTATTGAACGTTATCCGCGGATGACGTCGACGTCAGCAACATTTTATTGACGTCACGACTAAACGTCGAAACGTTAGTTATTATTGTGTTCTGCGTTAGCAACGTTAGTCATTATTGTGTTCTGAGTTAGTTATATAT